>JANSVA010110948.1:0-30688 GCA_025504915.1 Erythroxylum reticulatum
ACTTTTATCATTTTTGCATGTTTTCTTTAATTTGCTTTTGCTAGTTAGTTTAGATTTCTTTTCTTATTTTAAACCATACCAAACCCCCCCCCCCCTTCAAAACCCAAACACAGTTATTTTCATTTCAAAAGCTATTAAATACTCTGTGTGGGATTGACTTAGACTCACTACTACTATAATAGTATGTCTAGTTTATTTTGCGTAGCGTTACGACACGCTACGTCATCTATATATCAATAATATTAATTGTCTTGAATATGATTTAATGTATTTTGATTTTCATAATAATTTGTATGTTGTATATATAATTTTATTGATATTAATTTCATATAACAAGTTTCGTTTTACTTAATAAAGATTTTACAACATTGTGAGATAAAAAAAACATTAATCAATATCTATTGAAGTTTTTGTTTTTGTTTGGCAAAGGGACACTTCTGACCCTAATGTTTACACCAATTGAGACCAATGAACATGTATGGGCATTGATAAATCTTATTGATGTTCTTCTTAACTGTATTTTGGAATTGACTATGTTATTTTGTGTCCAAAGTTTAGGATTTTTATGTATGAACAATTTAGATAGGCCTATTAGATTATTCATGTATGAACTCATTGCCAGAATATAGATTGCAATCCATAATTATTGTAAATATGATTCATATGTGGTAAATTAATGATCGTTCATCATTAGGGATAACATAGTATAGGTTAAGTGACCTAAGCTTATGTGGTCATTGCTTAGAAAAACTTATTGCCCTATTTTGTAATGCCACTGTCATATTAAATCTAAAGAGCTTATTATAGGTTATCTAGTAGCTTATCCTAATTAAAGAGCTTCTTTTAATTAGAGACAACCTAAGGGAACATTGGGATTAATAGATCTTGTTATTAACCAACAGTTGATAATTTCAAAGAGAGGTATGAGAACAATATGATGACTGATTATGCACATTCGTTCCAAAGCTAAACATACACTCTTTGTGGATATGTTCCTTTCTCACCACTACTACAAATTTAGCTATCCAGAGTTAGGTTTATTTTTTGGTGTGTTTAACATGCATTACAAATTTTGGCACCGTTGCCGAGGATTAAAGTGATTTAGGTTTTTGTTTTGATTTTAGTTGGAGTTTTGAGTATATATTAGTTAATAATTAGTTTTTACAGTTATTTATTAATCTTTTCATGTTTGCTAGTATTTGTGTATGATAATTACAAGATCTTCTCAACACCTTCCTTATAATTTGATCCCAAGTTCGAAAGGACGCTGCGAAGCGAGTACATCAATGTTAAAGTTTGACAATGTTGTTTAGGGAAATTTTGCTAACAATATAATCCACATTCCCAGTCTTACCACGCAGGTTGGAGAGATCACCAAAACTTAAGTTATAAAAGGAATAGGAAATAAAAATACTTCCCAAATAGGTTGTAGGGTGCATGTTGTGCCCAAAATAAATTCTAAAAATACCTAGGCTATCTCATTCGCAAGTATATGAGGTAATTGTAGTTGATTACCTAGGGTCGTCTCTTACGAAAGTGAAATTGGTTCACTCAAATTAATCTTGAATAAAAATAAAAAAATGCAATCCTAAACATTATATCCTAATTTGTTGAGTAAAGGCTTTAAATAAAATTACACAATTAGACTAAAAAGTAAACTGATTTAATTGGAAGCAAAAACAATTTGACCATCCGGTATGGAAAACTTTTGAGAAATTAACTTCACTAATTTAAACTCCTATGCATGACTAAGGTGAATTGTTTGGATAATTGTCTTGCTAAAATTGCTAATTGGGTTCAAATTAATTCAAATAATAAACTAAATCTAAGTTTCATGTTCAACAAGTTTATCATCCAGATCAATCATGTAGACCCAACTAATAATTACCCATTTAAGTTAATATATTTCTAATTTATCACTTAAGTGTCTATAGTTTCTCATTCTAAAATTAAACTTCTTGTCTTGATCCTTCGTTTAATACCCAAATGATGCAAAGGTTGGTCACACTATTACATTTAATGAGTTTAGAAACTATAGCAAATAATAAGACAATAAAACAGTAACTCAATCATGCATAGTCGACTAAAATAGTTTCATTAATTCGTAAGAAAATAAATAAGCCCATCACAGAATAAACAAGGTACATCATCTTCATATACTTCAATCCCACCATTCCCACCATTATCAGTAACAAAGAAGTATTAAAATAATAAACAGAGTGAACAAACCAAAACGAACTATCAAAGAACTAATATAGTAATAAGTTTAGATTCAATAATGCAACAAATATAAAAGTAAAACAGAATGAGCAAACAAAGAATGTTCAAATGAGGGAGTTGGCGGTGGGTCTCTTGCCAATCTCAAGCTCTTTGCATCCACTCTTGCCTTCTGCCTCTGGTTGATTCTCACCCAGACGATCACATGTTACTACTGGCTTTAGCTTTGCCTTTTCTCTATCTGCTATTTTTCTTCTTCCTCACCACCAATTGGTCTTCTGTTTTCTCCACCTCTAGCTTTGTTCTTTTCTTAGTAAAATCAATAGAAATTAAACACAACAATTCACCCACACTTAAACTATACTTGTCCCCAAGCAAAATAAGGGATACTAGACTATACAAAAACAACCAATGAAAAAAACGATTTTTCCAAATAACAGTCAAAGATATCAATGATCATTTCAGTAAATACAACCTAAGAATTTGAAACTCATAATACTCCATGGACAAACTATTCTCCATATGGTTAGTCAAAATTAACAAGTACTTCAACTCAAAGACCATTAACAAGTATGATAGACACTCATCATTCATTTCATGTAAGGCATCTACCATAGGCATACTTACTAATCCAATCTCCACCACTCATATCAAATGCAAACATCAATACAAAAGTCTTTATTTTGGTTATAATTAGGTCAAGCTCAGGGTAGGAAAAAGAAAATTCACAATTTAAAACCACATAATAAATTGAGCATTTAAAGTAATACAGAATAATGAACCATAAAATTATTTCCTCTCATTTAACAAGGTTAGCACTCCCCTTTTTTACGTCTCTCCTCTTTCTTTTCATTTTCTAATTGTCTTCTCTTCCCTCTGTTTTTTTCTGTTTCTTTTTTTTCTTATTATTTATTTTTTTCTTTTTTTCATTTTCTTTCTTTATTTGTTTATTTAAAATAAAGAAATCAAGAGAAAAAAATATAGAGGAGAGATAAAAGTTGTTATAGCCATATCTATTCCTAATGCAATAGCTAACTATATGTTATGATTCCCCCCTCCTTATTTAAGCAATTACTTCTTAAACCCAAGAATATCATTTCAAATGCCCAACTTGCCTTATATAGGTACAACAAAGAG
The DNA here is from genome assembly GCA_025504915.1 of Erythroxylum reticulatum. Classification (NCBI taxonomy): domain Eukaryota; kingdom Viridiplantae; phylum Streptophyta; class Magnoliopsida; order Malpighiales; family Erythroxylaceae; genus Erythroxylum; species Erythroxylum reticulatum. The sequence goes on from JANSVA010110948.1 coordinate 3,355, forward strand.
GGTAAATAATTAAGGTAAAGGCTCATATTTTGGGCTTAAAAAGAAAGAATATGTTTCATATTAACCTTAAAAGGGCTCACTAAGGGTAACATTATGGTGTCTTTTTAAACAAAAGGGTTATATCCTAATTACCTTCATCATTTCAATGTTTGCAAGATTATGCGATCTCAACTAATATTTACAAGCAAGTTCTAGAGTTCCTTAATCATGAAAGAACACTCTTAATAAAGAATACTTGAATTTGATATTAAATATTTCAAAGGGCTCAAATTCTTATTAAAGAAAAGTGACATTCATTTATCATAACAAACTAATGTCCTTTTAATCGAAATCCAAGTTAATCAGTCTAAGCATGCCAGTATACTCATTCATTCATATTATGCGTTTCTAATCATGATCGAGTTTATTTCATAACCATGCATCTCTAATTATTAAATGGAAAAAACAAACACACAACACAAAATCAATTTTTTTAATTAAATGCTACTCCCCCAACACTTAAATATCACATTATTCCTAATGTGATAAGAAAATAAAAGAGGGATCTAAGATGCAAAATAATGCAAACAAGGACAAACATTAAACCTAAAAGAAATTAAACTAACAACCAATAAAAATAATAAAAAGGAGAAGAATAGAAATATGATACAAAGGTGAGGGTGGTGGTTGTGTTGATGCAGTGTGAAGCGTGGCACATTGTGCCAAAGAGTGGAGAATAGTTGCGAGGAGAAAAAATAGAAGAGACTAAAAATTAGTTTTGCACACATAAAGCAAACAAACAAAGTTGATGTTCACTAAAAAGGAATAACAAACAAATAATTGAAAAATAAAATAGAAATTGTATGAGTTGCCTCTAATTTAGCATTTCTTTAATGTCTTGTAGCTAGACGTCTTAATAGTCATGCTTGAGGTGGATCGCTCAAAGTGAGTGATTCCATTGTCTTCTTCTCTTCACTGGGATCTATCTTTAAGAATTTGCCAAACTCTCTCTCAGTTGCATTGTCTAACAATTGGCAATACTCATCAATCTCTTTAATTAAGTCCAATTCCCTTTCTTCTTCCTACAAGGAAAAAGTGAAATTTATATTATTAATTTGATCAACAAGAGAACATTCTTCATAAATTGTAGTAGTAGGGATAGGTTTAATGTTAAAGATTGAAAATTCTACTGTTTCGCCTAGAACAATCATGGTCAATTTTTTGTTCTTCACATCAATCAAGGTATTAGTAGTGGCTATAAAAGGCCTCCTTAGGAGTATAGTGTGCCCTTTTTCTTGCTCTTTTACTTCCCCCATGTCTAACATAACAAAGTCTACAGGGACAATTAATCCTCCTACCTTTACCAACACATCATCTATTATTCCTTTTGGATAACGAATTGACCTATCAGCTAATTGCAAACATATGTTTGTAGGTTTCAACTATCCTAGGTCCAATTTTACATAAATAGAGTAAGGTATATGATTTATGCTTGCTCCAAGGTCAAGGATAACCTTAACTTCATCACCATTACCCATTGATAGTCTCACAATAAAACTCCTTAGATATTTCAATTTGGGGGTAACTGCTACTGAAGAACTACACTTGCCACTTCTGAAACTGTAACCTTCTTGTTTAGCTCAAACTTCCACTTTTTAGTGCTTAGCTCCTTGAAGAACTTCACATAAGCTGGAATGTTTCTAATCTTATTCAATAAAGATAGATTAATATTAACCTTAGAAAACATATTATATAAATAAGAAAACTGCTCATCTTGTTTTAAATCCTTAAGGCAGCTTGGATAAGGAATTAGTGGTCTATAACGATCAGTCGCCTTATGTAGTCTTGGTCCTCTATTGCCTTTGGTTACATGCCCAAGTTTTTCATCTTTCTGAATGTGACTTAAAAAGTTGTGCCCATTGCTTACCTTATGCTGCTTGTCTTTTTCCTTGATAAATCTCTCCTCTTAATTACTTGCATCGGATAGATTAGAAGGAATCTCAACATGATTATCAATCACTTTACCACTGCTCATAACAATAACTACTTGGGCTTGTTCGGGTTAATTGGTAACCTTCCCTTTTGATTGTTTTGCATTAGAGCAACGAGTTGCCTTACTTGAGTCTCAATCCTCTTTACAGAAGCTTCCAAAGAGTCAAATCTCTTATTGTTCATTTCTTGATTCTAAGAGGTTACGTGAATAAACACGTTCAGACTTTCCTCCAAAGAAGACTTTCTTGGTAGATTTTGATTTGAGGATTGCCCTTGGAATTGATTTTGCCACCGAAAATTCTGATATTGTGGTTAGGGCTGCACTGGTCGATTGTTGGTCTTTCATAAAAAATTAGGGTAGGTTTTCTAACTAGGATTGTAATAGTTCAAATATGGATCATTTTACACCCTCGGTTGAAAACCATTAAGTGAGTTCCCTTGTTCTTCCTCACCTATAAAAGATTAAAAAATTACAAATAAAAATTAGCTCCATAACCATAAGTTCCACATATACCACATACCTCTTGATTTGGAACATTTTGGGGTAGTCTCATGGTTAGAATTTTCACATGCTTTATTATCTCAACCAATTGCATAGCCATTTCTTAGTTTGAGTTCACTTCATGAACTCCAGGTCTTCTCCCCTTCGCGCTCTTTTGTTAAGAATTAGCCCCTAACATTTCAAAGATTTCATATGTCTCTTTAGCAGTCTTCTCTCCTACAGCTCCTCCTGCTACATTATCCAATGTACACTAACATTGTTGTGTTAATCCGTCATAGAAGAATTAGTTTTGCATGTGAAGTGGAAAATGATGGTATGGAGATTGTATTAGAAAGAGTTTGAAATGTTCCCATGCCTCATAGAATGACTCTCCCTCCATCTGAGTGAAGGTAGCTATCTTCGTTCGCAACTTAGAGGTCTTTTGATGGGAATAAAGTTTTCCTATGAATTTGTTGTACACCTCCTCCCATGTGGTCAATGAATCGGAAGGAAGGGTCATCAATTATGCCTTGGCCCGATCTTTCAATATGTATGGGAAGCATCTCATTCTGAGTTCATCTTCATTTAATCCATCCAAAGGAAATTTCTGGAGAGTGGTATAGAATTTCCGAATGAAGTTTAAAGGTTCTTTATTAGAAGCCTTATAGAAAGATGGTAGCATATTGTAGTGGATGCTCTTTAATTCATAGTTTATGGCTACCTCTCCTAAATGTATGCACGAAGTCACAGTATCAATTACTGGTTTGATATACTCCTTCATTACTGGCTGCCTTTCACCCATCTATTGATCTTCGAGCTTGGGTTACTGGAGATTGTCTTCAAAATTCCTTTGAGGTCCTCTTATTCGATGAATGTTACTAATAAAGGGAACAAGTTCACTTTCCCACGACCTCCTTCCTCGTATAAACAAAATAAAAATAGCGCAAAATTAGTAACAAAAGATGTTAAAACAATTCAATGAAATAACACAACAAGAATGTATGTATGGAAGGATAAAGCAATCGGCAAAACAATCAAAATTAAATTAAGTGTAAATACTAAACAACTCTTCGATAATGACGTCAAAACTTGTTATGCCCGAAATAAGTTCTAAAAATACCTAGGCTATCCTACTCACAAGTATATGAGGTAGTTGTAGTTGATGACCCAGGGTTGTCTCTCAAGGAGGTGAAATTGGTTCACTTAGCTTAATCTTAAATTAAAAAAAAAGTAATCCTAAACATTCTATCCCGATTTGTTAAGTGAATGCTTTAAAGAAAATTATGCAATTAAACTAAAAGGTAAACTGATTTAACTGGAAGCAAAAATGATTTGACCATTCGGTATGGAAAACTCTTGAGAAATTAACTTCACTAATTTAATCTCCTATACATAACTAAGGTGAATTGATTAGATAATTGTCTTGCTAAAATTGCCAAAAAGGAGGGGAATCTACCTCCTTGTTTAGTCTCTAATATCTTCATACCCTTTTTGGCCTTTTAAATGCCCTTATATAGTGTAAAATTAGGGTTGTATGGTTATACAAGGATATGTAAGCAAATGTGTATGCTAATTTAACAAAAAGAGTTAAACGATCCTATAGAGATACATGGCTAACTTACACAGATGTGTACGTCACTTACTCGACCATGTAAGCCCCCACACAAGTGTGTAAGTCTTAAGGTTGCTTAAAACAATCTTTCAAGTTTGTACACATTTCTAGTGAGTAACACGTTTCCATACGCAATTGTGTAAGTCATAATAGCTCCATTGCTTCCATTCTTTATCCTATCTTCACCACAATTCATCTCCTTATCACTCTACAAAGGAAAATAAAATCGAACATCAATATAATGGCTTAAAGGATGCAAATTTGGTTCATTTTGGTTATTATTCCTCTAACTTGTACCTAATGAAAATTATAAAACAAAATATCTTAAGTGCAACATAACATTCATCAGAAAGAATTAGGGAATATATATATCAACAATTATGAACTTATCAAGCCATCATGCAAAATTAATACAAAATGACTAAATTGGAAATCAAAATTTAAAGCATTGTTATTCTTATTCATTAAATAACTTTTAGAAAAACTCTATTTATATGTCTAGTTAGGTGATTTGATAGATTATAGGTTAGGTTTGTGATATGGATTTTTAAGTTAAGTGATGAAAATAAGAAAAGCCTTTATCATATTCAATCTCATATGCATAATAGCAATTCAATTCTATTTAACGTAAGTTCAATGAGGTATCTAAATAATAGAGAAATAGGCACCAAAGGAAAATGAACAAACATAAGATGTTTATATTGTTAGACCCTATTTTCGGAGCTCAACTATTCGGAGTCATAAAGCGTGAGTGGGTTTCCTTGTAGGGTTATTTCAATGAACCCTAAATTTATTGGAATCAATCTTTTTGAATTCAGCACCAAAGGCTATTAATTTTTGTGGAAAGGTAGAAAAATGTGTTAGGAATTCATTGCTTTAAGAATCACTTCATTTAAAGGTCGAATGATGAAGTTATGGCCAAAAGAATCTAACATGTTTATGTCCTTAATCATATGGTACCTGTCTTGGTGCAATTGCCATAACTTTCACTACAGATGTCGGATTGATGATTGAAAAATGACTTCTAAATCTACAACTTTTATGAAGAACTCGAAGCGAGATTCTGCCTCTAAAAGGGTCAAAATCGCAATTTACTATAGTTGTCCCGTGAATGTCCGTTAAACGGACATACATGTCCATCTAACGGACATAGACGGCCCTGGGAGTGCTTTCCATACTCGAGAAGGTCCATTTAACGGACATGAATTAGGCTAGGGGTTGTTTTAGACCCTAGAAGGTCAGTTTAATAGACCTAATGTCCGTCTAATGAACATAGGGGATTCCTAAACCCCTCCAAAGCCTCTCCAACATTTCCAACATCCATTCTAATATCATTTTTCACTCATAACCTCCTCAAATTCACCCCTTCTAATGCAATATCATTTCATATCTATTTAACTACTAAATGCATCTCATTAACTCTTGAATCTCAACTTAAAAGATTCATCACATCCAATCTTTCCAACTCTAGCATGCTATTTTAATACTAGCAACAATTGGCAATCTCAACAAAGAAGAATACGCACAACCAAATACTCAACCTTTAAAAATAACATAGTCATACAAAAGGAACTTTGCAAGTTCTCATTCTCATTTCTAAACAAAATCAATGTTTAAACAAGCTTTACTTACATATCAACATACACATCAAGCGTAATACAAAATACGAAAGGATGCTCATGTTTGATATGCCTATAAAACTATCCAAATTAGTCACTAACTTAGTACAAAAGATTTCTAGCTCTCTTGGAGCTTCCAAATGCCTTGTAAAGATTACTACTCTTCTCGTTCTGCACCTGATGAGGGAAAATGATGGGTTGAGCTACACAACTCAGTGGCTCATATATTTATAGCCATTAGCAACGAGCCACACAATCAAACTTATATGAATATCCATATAGGCATACATATCTTGTCTTAAACCAACAATGAATTAGTCACTAACTTAGTACAAAAGATTTCTAGCTATCTTGGAGTTTCCAAATGCCTTGCAAGGATTGCTAATCTTCTCGTTCTGCACCTAAGGAGGGAAAATGATGGGTTGAGCTACACAGCTCAATGGCTAATATATTTATAGCCATTGGCAATGAGCCACACAGTCAAACATATATGAATATCTATATAGGCATACATATCTTGTCTTAAACCAGCAATGAAATTTCAGCATTCATAATTCTAATTCACATCTCATAATTCAATACAACATCACATAGATCATATTAGATGTAACTTAACTTTAAAGCATAACACTCAAATTGCATCATAACTTAAACATATCAAAATGTAAATGCACAAACAAATGGCTCGAGGGTTTCGTGGACCAAAACAGAGAAACCGAAGTTTACTCCATGAATGAAATGAGTCCACCTTTTGGATCTCGTGTGCCACAAGTGGGCAACTAGCAGAAGGCTTTATGTCGATGTGCACGTGACTATAAAACGATTCCTCTCTCGCCCAAACACAATCAAATCTCATGCTCAATTCAATCATTCACAAGTTCATATTCTCATGGATTTTTCTTCTTTCCATTTAATCAAAATGCCATGATACAATTCCAAGGCATAGCATAATCATATTCACAATTTAATCATATCAAAATGTCATACATCTTTCAATGCATAACATAAAACACATTATAAGGCATTTTTCACATCACATCAATTCACAATTTGGAAATTTAAGCTTAAACACACACAAATAGGCACATTGCCCATTTACACAATAACCATAAATATTTTACCCACTTTATAACTCTTAAAAATCCAAACTCAATTTGGCCCTTATCCTTAGTCTTGGGTAGGATTTTCTTGATTTCCTAAAACAAACCAAATTTCCATTAAATTCCAATTCAATAAAACCCCTAAAAACTTCAACATCACAACAAAGGAAATAATTGCTAAATTGGGTTTAGCATTAACTTACCCATGGTCTATCTAGGTTAGAAAAACCAATACCTAGTTTAGAAACCCTAAAAATCGAATGGGTCTCTCCATTATCTTCTTCCTCCAATCATTCCCAACATAAAAATCCTTTCTCTCTCTAAAACTCCTTCATTCTCAGCACAACCCATTTCTTTGATAAAGTAAAAAGAAAAGATGATGAACTTATCTTAGAAGCTTGATCTCTTCTTCTTCCCACAATTTGTTCTTCCTTTATCTTCTTTCTCCATGATTTTTCCTTCTTTTCTTCTTCTTTTCTCGTTTTTTCTTCTCTCTTCTCTTAGCTTCCACGACACTCTCTCTTCCCTCTTCTAATTCAAGACTCATCTTTAGCTTATTCTTCCAAAATTGTCCCTTACTTACTTGGCCTTTCCAATTTTGCCCCTTCTTTTGTCTTTTATGTCTCTAACTCCTTTAATCCACTTAACACCACATTAATTCTAACTAGGTTCCAATCTTTCCATTTAATCTCTAATCATGCCTACTTAATAATGACTTAATTCTAAAAATAAACAATTAAACAAAAAATAAGTAATTTAGAAAAATTTTCTGGATCCAACAACTCTCCTCCCCTAAAAGAATTCTTACCTGAGTTATTGAAAAGGTGTAGATACTTCTCCTTCATTGCTTTTGAAGGCTCCCATGTTGCCTCTTCTTTTACATGGTTCTTTCATAAGACTTTAACCAATTTCATTGTCTTGTTTCTCAAGATCTTTTCCTTCGAATCCAGGATTTCTACTGGTTGCTCCTCATATATCAAATTCTCTCTTAATTGGACCTCTGAAGGTTGTACTGTGTGTGAAGGACCTGATGGGTACTTCCTCAACATCGATATATGGAAGACATTGTGAATCTTAGACAATTCCGCTAACAATGCTAACTTGTAGGATAAAGGCCCAATCTTCTCAATGATCTCATAAGGGCCTATATGTCTCGGACTAAGCTTTCCCTTCTTACTAAACCTCAAAACCCCTTTCTATGGAGAAGCTCTAAGAAACACCTTGTCTCTAACTTCGAATTCCATCTCCTTTCTATGTGCATCCGTGTAGCTCTTCATTCTATCTCGAGCTGCTTTGAGTCTCTCTTTCATTAATTTAATCTTGTCAACAGTGATTTGTACTAACTCAAACCCTAAAAGCCTCCTCTCATCATCCTCACCCCAATAAATAGGAGTTCTACACCTCCTACCATACAAAGCTTCATAAGGTTCCGTCTGAATTCCCGAGTGATAGGAATTATTATAAACAAATTCAATTAAAGGCAAATGATCATCCCACGAGCTTTTGAAATCTATAACAAAAGCTCTCAACATTGCCTCCAATGTCTAAATTGTTCTCTCCAATTATCCATCAGTATGTGGATAGAAAGTCCTACTAAAGTGCAGCTTTATTCTCAAAGCCTCTTGTAAGTTTTCCCAAAATTTGGAGGTGAACCTGGGATCTCTATCCAAAACTATCAAATTTAGAATCTCATGAAGTCTGATTATCTCATCTATGTATTTCTTGGCCAAAACATTTAAGGAATCTGTCCGCTTAATTGGAAAGAAATGTGTAGACTTGGTTAGCCTATCGACAATCACTAATATTACATCATGCTTCCCGTTAGTTCTTGGCAATCCCATCAAGAAATCCATCGTAATCTTTTCCCACTTCCATTCAGGAATCGACAAAGGTTTAAGCTTACTTGAAGGTGACTGGTGTTCAGCCTTGACTTGCTGGCATACTAAGCATCATTTAGCATATTCTACAACTTCTTTCTTCATTCCTTTCCATCAGAAATGCTCCTTCAAATCTCTATATATTCTCGTACTTCCTAGGTGCATTGCATAAGGCGCATTATGTGCCTCATCAAAAATCTCGTCTTTAACTCTTGCATATCAGGAATACATAGTCTATTCCCTACCACCATGAATCCATCTTTCCTTACCTTTATTTCAGAAGGTTTACTATTTTTAATCTCCTTTCTGAGCTTGCTCAAGTACTCATCCTGTTCCTGCAATTCCTTAATCTTCTTATTCAACACTGGCCTTACTCTAAAGTTAGCCAATATACAATCAGATTCGACTTGCTTTAATGTCACCCTGAGTTTGGCTAATTCTTCCAACAGAGGAAGATACACTGTCTCCATATATGCCATAGTCGATTTTCTACTTAATGCATCTGTTACTATATTAGTTTTTCCCGGGTGGTGGTCTATCATCAAGTCATAATCTTTCAGTAGCTCTATCCATCTTCTCTGTCTTAGATTCAACCCTTTCTGGCTCATCAGATACTTAAGACTCTTGTGGTCTTTAAATACCCTAGTAGTGACTCCATAGAGATAATGCCTCCATATCTTCAACGTAAAAATTATGGCAGCTAACTCCAAGTCATGCGTAGGATAATTCATCTCATAAGGTTTCAATTGCCTAGAAGCATAAGCAATCACTTTATCTTCTTGCATCAATACACACCCTAATCCCTTCCTCGAGGCATCACTATACACTATGTATCTATCATTACTTGAAGGCAAAGTCAAAATTGGCGCACTCGTCAATCTGTGCTTAAGCTCTTCAAAGCTTTTCTGGCATTCATCTGTCCACATTAACTTTGATTCTTCCTAATCAATTTGGTAAGTGGAGCTGCTATTATGGAAAAGTCCTCTACAAACCTCCTGTAATACCCAGCTAAACTTAAGAAACTCCTCACTGCTGCTATAGTCTTAGGTGCTTCCTATTTCACCACAGCTTCAATTTTTCTCAGATCTACATATACTCTGTGCTCTGAAATCACATACCCAAGAAACACCACTTCCTTTAACCAGAATTCACATTTATCGAATTTGGCATACAACTTGTTCTTCCTTAATTTCTCCAAGGCAACCCTCAAATGTTCCTCATGCTCTTTGTCACTCTTAGAATAAACCAGTATATTATCAATAAAGACAATGATAAATCAGTCTAGGAAGGACTTAAGACTCGATTCATCAAGTCCGTGAAAGCTGCAGGTGCATTCGTTAACCTAAAAGCATGACCAAGAACTCAAAGCGGCCATACCGTGTTCTAAAAGCAGTCTTTGACACATCAGACTCCTTTATTCTTAATTGGTAGTAACCTGATCTCAAATCTATCTTAGAGAAGACCCTTTCCCCTTGCAATTGATTGAACAAATCATCTATGTGGAGAAGTGGATATCTTTTCTTGATGATGACATGGTTGAGCTTCCTATAATCCACACACATCCTCAACGATTCATCTTTCTTCTTTACAAAAAAGACCGAAGCTCCCAATGATAAAGAGCTTGGCTTTATGTACCCTTTCTCTAATAATTCTTCCAATTGCTCCTTATGCTCCTTCAATTCCTTTGGAGCCATTCTATAAGGCAGAATTAATATTAGTGTCGTTTCCGAAAGAAGCTCAATGGAAAATTCAATTTTCCTAGGTGGTGGTAGTCTTAGCAATTCCTCGGGAAAGACATCTGGAAATTCCACGACCACAAGTATTTCTTCTAACTTTCCTTCATTTTCCTTTGTGTCTAACATATAGCCAAAAATGCTTCACATCCCTTCCTTATTAGTTTTTCTGCTGTCAGAGCCAAAACCATTCTAGTCGGACTCGCTTTTTTGTCCTCTATAAACACCACCTTGCTACCATTGCCAATTTTGAACTCTACAATTTCTTGTCTGCAATCTAAGTTGGCATTATACTTCTCTAAGGTATCTATACCCAAAATCACATATAATCCTCCCATCCTCAATGGTATTAAATCCACCACTAATTGTTCCCCTTCAATAAGTATCTCACAATCTCTATAAACTTGACTAATAGTAATACATTGTTCGATTGGAGTACTCACTATCAAAGGAGTATCCAATGGGCTCAATTCTCAACCATTCATAATTTTACTTAATGAAATAAACGAATGGGTGGAACCCAAATCCACCAAAAAAACAATATCCTCATCAAATAATTTAATCATACTAGTTATGACTTCCGGAGATGTCTTTGCATTCTCTCTCGTCATAGGAAATACTCTTGCTGGTATTTGTCCCCTCGGTCTCCCTGGAGGGTTCACTTTCCTGGCCACATCAGAACTGCCCACTTCAGTTACTGTCCTGTGTCCCACTGTCTCAGCCCTCTTTGAAGCTTACATCTGACTTCTCTCATGTCTTGCATTATGAGGGCACTCTCTTGCCATGTGTCCTTTCTCCCAGCAATTGAGGCACACTCCATTCAGTCGATAACATTCCCCTCTATGAAACTTTCCGCAGTGATCACATTTGGGAATGAATGGCTTATCCCCATCTCCCCTCCTGCTACCTCTAGCTGTTGAGGCTTGGTGTGAGACAGTTTTCATCTGTCTAGCCCTGCTTGCTCCACTACTCCTCTCTTTAGACTATGCAGAGAAAGTCCTGGCACTCCTTTTTGACATAGGAGTATCACCTCCCCTCTTAAGCTATTCTCTTCCTTTCCTTTTTCTGTTCACCACACTCTTGATGTTCTCCACATTTTTCACTCTCAATGCTGCTTCAACCAGTTGTTGGAAATCACAAAAATTTTATGCTACCACTTTCTCTCTGATGGCCAAGTGTAGTCCTGCTTCAAACCTTCGACACCTAACCGCTTTGCTCATCATTAACTTAGCTACATATCGGGTCAATTATGTAAATTGGCGCTCATATTCGCTTGTTGTCATCTCCCTCTGGGTGAGGCTCAAAACTCTCTTTGCTTTTACTGGATGTACACTTTAGACAAATACTTCTTTTTATAAACAATCAGGAAGTCCTTCCACGCCAATACTGGTGGCTTCATCTGACTTCCCGGGACACTCTCCCGTTAATGCAGAGCATCCCTTTGTAGCAAACTTGTAGCATATTCAGCCTTCTCATCATCTTCACAATCCATTTGCTCCAATATTCTTTCCGTCTTTTCCAACCATGTCTTAGCTTCCTTGGGATCAGTGGTCTTGTAAAAGTCCACTGCTCTATACTTCCTCAGCTTATCAAACTGCTTCCTCTTCTTAACTGGGGTCAGAGCAGAAGATTACGGTATCTGTCCCATAGCCTGGACAAATGCCTGAGTGAAGGCTTGGAACACTCTTGGATCCAAGGTAGGCACTTGTTTTGAAGGAACAAACGAATCCTGCATCTGTGATCGAGAGGGCTCAATACTATGCCCTATAGAAGCCTCTGCATCTTCTAGGGCTCTAGACTCATCCGTGCCCTCCCCTCTTAGTGGAGGGTCAGGTGCAACCGATCTTTGCAAAACTCCTCATGTCCTTTTACGAGGTGGCATTTCACTCCTTCAATAGAAACACTAACAATTAGCTAACATTTTATTTCAATCCTATTTCCTACATGTATGCATGATATGCATGTCACTTAATACAAATAATCAATTCACAATGCATCCAATTCATCACATATCACAATAATGCATAGCACAACTTATTCTAAGCCTAAGACTCCTTAAAGCCTAAGCTTTGATACCACAAGATGTTGGATCCCATTTCCGGAGCCCAACTATCTAGAGTCATAAAATGTGAGCGGGTTTCTTTGTAGGGTTATTTCAATCAATCCTCACTTCCTTGGAATCAATCTTTTTGAATTCAGCACCAAAGGCTATAAATTTTTGTGGAAAGGTAGAAAAATGTGCTAGGAATTCATTGCCTTAAGAATCACTTCATTTGGAGGTCGGATGATGAAGTTATGGCCAAAAGAATCCAACATGTTTATGTCCTCAATCATATGATACCTGTCCTGGCACAATTGCCATAACTTTCACTATAGATGTTAGATTGATGTTGTTTTTAGACGGTTTGGAAAAGAGCTTCTAGATTTACAACTTTTATGAAGAACTAGAAGCAATATTTTGCCTTTAAAAGGGTCAAAATCACGATTTACTATAGCTATTCTGCGAATGTCATGTTTGTCTAACGGACATAGATGGGCCTGGGAGTGCTTTCCAGACCTGAGAGGGTCCATTTAACGGACCTAAAGTGGACATAAATTGGGTTGGGGGTCTTTTTAGACTCGAAAAGGTCCATCTCAGGTCTAAAAAGACCCCCAGCCTAGTTCATGTCCATTAACGGATCTAATGTCCGTCTAACGGACATAGGGGATTCCCAAACCCCTCCAAAGCCTCTCCAACACTTCCAACATCCATTCTAATGTCATTTTTCACTCATAACCTCCTCAAATTCACCCTTTCTAGTGCAATATCACTTCATATCCATTTAACTACTAAATACATCTCATTAACTCTTAAATCTCAACTTAAAAGATTCATCACATCTAATCTTTCCAACTCTAACATGTTATTCTAATACTAGCAACAATTGGCAATCTCAACAAAGAATAATATGCACAACCATCATACTCAACCTTTAAAAATAACATAGTCATACAAAAGGAACTTCGCAAGTTCTCATTCTCATTTCTAAACAAAATCAATGTTTGAACAAGCTTTACTTACATATCAACATATAGATCAAGCTTAATACAAAATACAAAAGGATGCTAATGTTTGATATGCCTATAAAGCTATCCAAATTAGTCACTAACTTAGTACAAAAGATTTCTAACTATCTTTGTGTTTCCGAATGCCTTGCAAAGATTGCTAATCTTCTCATTCTACACCTGAGAAGGGAAAATGATGAGTTGAGCTACATAGCTTAGTGGCTAATATATTTATAGCTATTGACAATGAGCTACACAATCAAACATATATGAATATCCATATAGGCATACATATCTTGCCTTAAACCAGCAATGAAATTTCAGCATTCACAATTCCAGTTCACATCTCATAATTCAATACATCATCACATAGAATATATTGGATGTAATTTAACATCAAAGCATAACACTCAAATTGCATTATAACTTAACATATCAAAATGCAAATGCATAAAAAAATGGCTCGAGGGTTCCATGGAACAAAACAAAGAAGCCGAAGTTTACTCTGTAAATGAAACGAGTCCACTTTTTGGATCTCGTGTGGTACAAGCGGGCAATTAGGAGAAGGCTTTATGTCGACGTGCATGTGACTACGAAACGATTCCTCTCTCACCTAATCAGAATCAAATGTTATGCTCAATTCAATCATTCACAAGTTCATATTCTCATGCTTTTTTCTTCTTTCCATTTAATCAAAATGCCATGATACAATTCCAAGGCATAGCATAATCATATTCACAATTTAATCATATCAAAATGTCATACATCTTTCAATGCATAACATAAAACAAATCATAAGGCATTTTTTACATCACAACAATTCACAATTTGGAAATTTAAGCATAAACACACATACGTAGGCACATTGCCCATTTACACAATAACTATAAATATTTTACCCACTTTATAACTCTTGGAAATCCAAACTCAATTTGGCCCTTCCCCTTACTCTTGGGTAGGATCTTCTTGATTTCCTAAAACAAACCAATTTCCCATTAAATTCCAATTCAATAAAACCCCTAAAAACTTCAACTTCACAACAAATGAAATAATTGCTAAATTTGGTTTAGCATTAACTTACCCATGGTCTATCTAGGTTAGAAAAGCCAATATTTAGTTTAGAAACCCTAAAAATTAAATGGGTATCTCAATCATCTTCTTCCTCCAATCATTCCCAACATAAAAACCCTTTCTCTCTCTAAAACTACTTCATTCTCAACACAACTCATTTCTTTGATAAAAGAAGAAAAAAAAAGATGATGAACTTACCTTAGAAGCTTGATTTCTTCTTCTTCCCACAATTTCTTCTTCCTTTCTCTTGTTTCTCCATGATTTTTCCTTCTTTTCACGTTTTTTCTTCTCTCTTCTCTTAGCTTCCACAACACTCTCTCTTCCCTCTTCTAATTCAAGACTCATCTTTCACTTATTCTTCCAAAATTACCCCTCACTTACTTAGCCTTTCCAATGTTGCCCCTTCTTTTGTCTTTTATGTCTCTAACTCCTTTAATCCACTTAAAACCACATTAGTTCTAATTAAGTTCCAATCTTTCCATCCAATCTCTAATCATGCCTACTTAATAATGACTCAATTCTAAAAATAAACAATTAAACAAACAATAAGTAATTTAGAAAAATTTTCAGGATCCAACATATATCCTTTAAGGCTATCAAATTTCCTTATGCAATTCTTCATCAATCAATTGCCTCACTTTGTCTAAGTGCATACCTTACCTATTTAAACTTATCAATATGTTTAGATTTCATTTTAATCACTTTTAGTCCTAATTTGCACACAGAATCTAATTCATTCAAAGCAATTTAGTAAAAATTTCTTTGACACATCTTATTTCATCAATTTCTAAAAGCAGTAGATAAAAACAAACAATTAATGCAAGAAAGTGTTCAGACAACCTAAAAATACTTAAAATATCATAAAATTGGAACAAAGGAAAATATTCCACCCCTCATAAATATTTCAATCATTGTCCCTAGTGTTTAATAGTAAAGCAATAAAATTAGTAAGATAGGAAATAAAAGAGAGAATAAAAAGAAAATGCTATATTTTTCTCTTTGTTTTAGATGGGGAATTTAGCGAGGTTGCATGGTGGGTAGGTCATCCAAGCATGGCTTGTATGGTAGGTAGAGACTAAATTTCTAACATCTTATTAGGAATTTAGGGATTTTATGAATTTATGTGACAGATATGGTCATATAGTTATTTTTTAGATCGTATATAAAAATTTTACCTCAAGAATCATGACTTCAAATGGCTGCATGCACTATACGCTCTAAGGGATATGATCACAACCTTTTGTGTATGCACATGCCTAATTTTCATACGGGCATGTCTGAGCAAAAACATTATCCCTCCATATGGTTACAAATAATTATATGCTCTATAGAACACTAGCATGTCCAAGTCCACACAGGCATGTTAATAAGATCGTGTCTGGGTGAAATAGCTTCTTACAATCTTTAACACATTTATAGCTACTTACATGCGCTAGGGGACATAGACATGTCTATTCTTCAAACGAACATGTCAGATTGAACATGGTTGTGTACAATTCCATAGTAGCATGTCTTCAAGAATAAGTCCAATTCTTTGTTTTCTATCTCAGTTCTGCTCAATTTCAACTCCTTTTGATTCATGAAGAAAATTAATGTCTAAATAGAAAATATATTGAAATGAAATTAAAAGTAAAACTAAAATATATTTAGTTTACCTCTTACTAACCCTTTTTTATAATGTCATTAGCTCGATGGTGCTGTCATATTCTTTATAATAAATTGGATCAGTTTAATCCATTTCTTCCATTGTTGTAATGTTTACGTTCTTATAGTAGATTTGAAAGTATGGCCATTAACTTTAAAAACTATGGAGGTAGACATGCTTTAAATTTTGACTACCCTATATGGAAATGCATTAGTTATAATGAAAGGTCCAATCCATCGAGATCTTGACTTGCCTGGAAATAGTTGAATATGATAATGATAAATGAGAACATTTTGCCTAACGGAAAATTCTTTTCATGTAATGAATTTTCCACGTAAAGCTTTTGTTCTTTCTTTATAAATTCTTGAATTTTTATAGGATTCATTACAAATCTCCTCAAGTTCCTATAACTATAAGTTTCTGTGATCTCCACTTTCTTTAAAACTCGTATTACACTGCTTAATAGCCTAAAATGCTTTATATTCCAATTGTCAAGGAGATGATATGCCATTATTAACATGTAGGGTGACATGCCAATTAGTGTCTTATAAGTCTTTTGGTAAGCCTAAAATGTGTCTTCAAGTTGTAAATTCTAGTCTTTTCTTATTGGTCCAACATTTTTTTCTATGACTGATTTAACTTATTTGTTTAAAACTTAAACTTATCTACTTGTTTGTGGATGGTATGATGTATCAATCTTATGAGTCGCTCCATATTTCTTTAAGACAACCTCAACCATTCGGTTGCAAAAATGTTTGCCTTAATCTCTAATTAAGGCTTGTAGAACGTTAAACCACCATCAAATATTATATTTAAGAAAACATGCAACTAATTTGGAATCATCATTTTAGGTGCCATTTTTTACACCCGCTTTGACACATAATCGATGATTAACAAAATGTAGACAAAATTAAAATAAGAGGAACAAGGTCTCATAAAATCAATGCCCCAAATGTTAAAAATTTCATTAACCAAGATTGGAGTTTGTGGCATCTCATTCCTTTGAGTGATATAACTTGTTCTTTAACATTGTTCGTAAGCTTTACAAAATAGGTAGCTATCCTGAAACAATGAAGATCAAAAGAAACCACATTCTAAAATCTTTCTTGCTATTCATTTAACACCAAATGTCCTTCAAAAGTATATAGATGGCAAAATATAAGGATATATGAGATTTCATTTTTTGGCACACATCTTTGAATTACCTAATTAGAGCAATTCTTCCACAAATATGGATCATCCTATATAAATTGCTTAACATCTCTCTTGATCTTGTCGTTTCGAGCTTTTAATAGATTTGTAGGTAGAATATTAGTAGCCAAATATTTTACTATATCTTTATACCATAAAAATTAGACACCCAATAAAATTGTTGTTCATATGGTAATTCTTCTTATAAATCAAAGATTTTTTGAACGTGAAATAAGCAACTTAAATGATTTACCACTCAATTTTTTACACCTTATTTGTCTTTGATTTCCAAATCAAATTCACTTAACAATAGATTATGTCCCATCAATATGGGTTTTGCTTCCTTCTTTGACAACAAGTATTTTAGAGATGCATGATTAGATAAAAGAATGACTTTAGTACTTAACATGTAAGATTGAAAGTTTTCATAAGTAAAAACTACTACTAATAACTCTTTTTTAGTTGTGAAGTAATTTTTCTAGACATCATTTAAGGTCATAGACATATAGTAAATAACATAAGGCATTTTCTCTACTTGTGTTCCTAAAATAGCTCTTACAACTTTGTTGCTTGCATCGTACAGGAGTTCAAACATTAACTCCCACTTAGGTAATTAAATAATAGGGGCCAAAACTAATAAAATTTTTAACTTGTCGAAGGCTTCTTTACTATCATTATTGAGTTAAAAAGTAACATCTTTTTTTAGTAACTTGTACAATGATGATGCTAGTTTGAAAATTTTTTCATAAACTTTTAATACAAACTTACATAGTTAATAAACAAGCAAAATTCTCACACATTAGTGGGGTAAGGAAAAGATTGAATAATATCTATTTTGGCCTTATCTCCTTTAATCCCCCTAGATGAATAAGTTTTCTTGAGACTATACCTCGTTCTATCATAAAATGACATTTTACAAAATTAAGAACGAGGTTAGTTTCCTTACATCTTTGTAAAATCCAACTCAAATTTTGTAAACATTTATAAAAATAGCCTCTATAAATATAGAAATTTTCCATAAAAACCTCAATGATCTGCTTTACATAATTTGAGAATATGCTTCCCATAAATGTTTAGAAAGTAACTAGTGCATTCACCTATACATGAAAGTTCTAAAAGGAAAAGTGAAAGCCTTTTTATCCTAATCTTTAAGAGCAATTATGATATGAAAGTATCATAAAAAACCATCAAAATTTGTAAAATGATTTACCAACTAATATTTCTAACATTTGATTAATATGGGATAGGGAAATGGTCTTTCGAGTCATGAATTTAATTTCCTATATTTAATAACAACTTGACATCCATTTTGGACCCTAGTAGGAACTAAATTTCTATATTGAGTGATGTTGTCACCATAATTCCCATCCTTTCAAAACTACTTGTATAGGGCCAGCCTACTCTTTATTTGAAATTGGGTAGATTATCCCAACCTGAACTAGCTTAAAAATTTCCTTTCTTCAGTACCTATAATCAAGGGTTTTAATCTTCTTTAATTTTGCCTTATGGGTTTAGCTCCATCTTCTAAAAGGATCCTGTGCATACAAGTAAAACAACTAATATCTTTAATGTCCTTTATCGTCCATCTGATAGCCATTTTATATTTTTCAAAACCTCTAAGAATCATTCTTTTTGTGTAAAAGTCATCTTAATTGAGATTAGTACTAGTAAGTTATCTCCCTCTCTTAGGAACACATATTTTGGGTGTTTTGGAAATGTTTTTTACTCTAGTTTTGGTGCGTGTACTACTGAAATGATGAGTTGATCACTAGGCCTAGGCATGCCTTACTCTAGATACTATATTATCTTCATTTTTTTTACTTTCACAAAACTATCCAATGCTGTCATACACTCTAGCAAACAAAAATTAAGGAAAATATCAGTATCTTCATCATTAGAAAGACTTTCCCTCGTAGTTGTCTTTAGCTCATCCTTCTCATTAATCTCAAACCAATTTTGTGCCAACGAATCCAAAACACCAATTGTAAAGATAAGAGAGTCACCATCTGTTGGCCCCTGAATTTTTTTATAACTAAGCATGATTTAAATTGACTTTGGGGTCTCGCTAGATTTTTATATATTGGAATTAATGAGCTTGCTAATGTAGGTAAGATAATATGACATAGGTTAAGGGAATTGAAGTATTAAAGTAGTAAGAGTATGTAAGGGCAATTTTGGCAAGTCATATAAGTTTAGAAACAATAAGACTTTAAATGAAGGGCAAAATGGACATTGTGAAATCATTAAGGGTATAAAAGGAGAAGATGAAGAGTGGGATAAGTTGGAAGAAGCCAAAAACGTGATTGGAGAAAAGAGAGAAGAGTGAAGCACGAAAAAAGAGAAAAAGAAGAGAAAGAAGAGAGTATGCTAGGTTTTGATTTTTTGTAGTCTTAAAGAGTGTTTTTGAGGCTATGCAAAAGGAAAAAAGGAAAAGCAAGATAAGATCTTTCTTTTGAACCAAACATCCTTTAATTTGGTGAAGGTTTAAGGTAAAAACATTTTACTGCTTTGGATTTTAGAAGGGTTTTGGTTTATGAAGCTTAGAAAATGCATGGGTTTCAGTATTCTAGGACCCATTTTATGCATATGTTTCTTGGGTTCTTATTTGGAATTCCTATTGATTTTGGGATTTGTATCATTGTTGAAGAAAATCAAGGGAGTCAAGAGGAGCAAGAAGAGAGGCACATTTGAGCAAGTTATAAGTAAGAAAATTCAAGGTGGGTTTCACTTTTATGACTAAGTAATAAGCTATTAAAGTTTCTGTCACAAAAATGACAATAAATGGTTTTCAACTACTTTATTCATGTGCATTTATTGTTTTGTATATGATGTAAGAATGTGCTACATGGTTGTATATGAAATGTGTTGATGATTGATGAAACTTTGAAAAGGGATTTTTCTTTAAAAAGATGCATGTTTATGGAATTTTCAAAATGTGTATCAAGTACATGAAAAGCAAGTTTTCAAGAATTGTCATTTTGGGCAAGAAGTTTACAAGTTATGAAATATGTGTTATGTGGGTTTGTGGTAGTCCCTCAAGAATGTCACGTGCACGTTGACCAAGTATAGGCTTCTCTCGCCTGCCCGCTAGTGGCATAGAGCTCCTTCATGGACTCCCTCAAGTTTATGACTACACAGGACCATTATGTGGAAATGTATAGTGCGTCATATTTTTGGACCTTCCCATTCTGTTGTGCTTATGTACTTATGTCATGTTAACAAGTTTGATGCATTCATGCTTTGTAACTTGTGGATTTTTGGCTGAAAATTTAAGAAATAGGCATTTAACGAAACCATTGAAAACATTTCTTTGACAAGAACAATGTTCTCAAAAGTTTTGCTTATTCTTGTTATAAAATTGTTACCTATGGGCTTAAGCTCACCCCCCATTTTCCTCCCCTACATCTAGGTGATGAGCAAGATATCGAGTAGACAAGGGTCAAGGCATCACTCAAATTTTTGTATATTTTGTATTTGAAGCAAATTTTGTAAAGAGAGGCTTTAGTTGCATTTTGAGCAAATCATGGATTATGTACCTTCTGCGTTTTGGAACTTTAAGATATTAATGTATTTACGGCTTGAAATGCCCACTAAAGATTTGTAAGACTCTTTATCTTTTGGTGCAAATGGAATCTAATTGCATTTTTGGATTATGACTCTCTTTTAAGTTTGTACATCACATTTTAAAGTTTTCATAAGTGAAAAGTTCGTGTTCGGGCTTCAAGGGAAGGTCTAGATTAATCCAGGCTTATTTAGGCAAGTGTGCCTTCTAAGAAGTTATAGGTCTTTCCTTTAGTTTTCCAACGATATATAGCCTAGAATCGTTGGACATCTAGGTTAAAAGCTATGGTCCTTAGAAGGGGAGATACTTAAGAGTGTAAAGATGCATTGTCTATAAAGAGGTATCGTCTGTGATTACATCAAATTGTTTGTGATGACATCATTACATCTGTAGGGATGTATCGTCTGTAAAGATGCATCCTCTGTAAAGAGGTATCGTCTGTGATGACGTCGCATCGTCTGTGATGACATCATTACGTCTGTAGTGATGTATTGTCTGTAAAGATGAATCATCTGCAAAGAGGCATTGTCTGTGAAGATGTATTGTCTGTGATGATGTTACATCATCTGTGATAATGTCATTAAGTCTGTAAGGACGTATTGTCTGTAAAGATGCATCATTTCAAAGAGGTATCGTCTGTGAAGGTGTATTATTTGTGATGACATCACATCGTCTGTGATGACGTCATTATATCTGTAAGGATGTATCATCTGTAAAGATGGATCGTCTACAAAGAGGTATCATCTATAAAGACGTATCGTCTGTGATGACATCATATCATCTATAAAGTTGTATCGTCTATAAAGACGTATCGTCTTAAAAGTTGCATCGTCTTAAGTTGACTTTGCTTCGTCTTAAGTTGATTCTGCTTTGTCTATTTTCGTCTGTCTTTTCGCTTCGTCTGTTTTCTGCTTCGTCTATCTTTCTGCGTTGACTGCTTTTTGCCTAGGTGACCAATACTTCTCCTGCTATACGCTATTCATCTGATGCTATCGTCTGCTCCATTTTTTACCTTTCAGACGATAGAATCTGCCTTCGAGGTCTTTATAGAAATTATAGATCTCGAAGTCTTCTTTCAAACTGTACTGAAATAATATTAATCTAATATCCCAAATGACAGTTATGCTAATTACCTCAAGATAGGTGCAATATGATTGAGGTTTTTCCAAATAAATCTGTCCTGAAATAGGAGAAGGGTGTTGTTTTGATGTTTGTCCTGATGGGAGATCACCACCCTTGTGAAGCACACGTTTAGATGTCACTTAGGATGTTAAATACATGAACCACAAGGGTAGGGTCCCAACACTTATGGTATCAAAGATACTAGGTTTAGATCCAGCTGTAAGACTAGGTTTAGGTTTATCCTAGGCAAAAAGTTGGTAGTCTAAGACATGAAATGAACATGCATTGTTTTAAAATGAATAACTTGCATTGTTTTGAATGGTTTTACAAGATTTGAAATTGTTTTATATGATTTAAATTGTTTCACATGATTTGAAATCGTTTTCAATAAACTAAAGATTTTTAATGATTTTAATTGAAGGAGTGGAAAATGCTACCTCGAAAGAGACTTCGAGGAGCTGTGACCCGATCTAGCTCTCACAAAGGGAGAACAGATGATCCTATGTCCTACAAGATGCTAGGACACAGCCTGCTCCTAATTCTGAGGCAACTATTGTGCAATATGAAGTGCCACTGCCTCCTCCTCCTATGCCTGCTATGGACCCATGATTCTTTCAAGCCTTTGCTCAGGCTTTCACATATGCCATAGGCCAAAGGTCACAAGTGCCGGTGCTAGCTTCAATAGATAGAAGTGGACAATATGATAAGCTCCGCAAGTATGGGGTTCTAGATTTTAGTGGAACTATAAATCCAGAAGAGGCTGAAGCTTGGTTGAAGAGGACCGAGAGGGTTCTGATTCAGATGAAGTGCTCTGATAAGGAGAAGCTGGATTATGCAATTAGTTTGCTACAAGGAGATGCACTGCATTGGTGGGAGTCAGTGCCCTACAGTCAGGATGTACCTCTGGTGTTGTCATGGAGAGAATTTTTGGAAGCTTTCAGGAGGAAGTATTTCTAGAGGGTCTATATTCAAGAGAAGGCTAGGGAGTTCCTAAACCTCACACAAAGGGACATGAGTGTGAGTGAATATGAGTTGAAGTTCTTCCAGTTGTCACGGTATGCGACCAACATTGTTGTTAATGAGGAGGATAAGTGCCGCAAGTTTAAGGGGGACTACATTTAGGGATCAAGGAGAAAGTCTTGATCCACAATTTCTGTAACCATTAGCAACTGGCAGATGCTGCACTCCAGGCTGAGAAACTGGAGAATATAAAGAGTGAAGTGAGTAGCAAGAGAAAGAACATGGACCAGTCTTCTAAGAAGGGAATGAGTGCTCCAATGTCTGAGAGGAGTACAAGGGGTCACCATACTCAGAGTGAAATAGGAAGTAGTGACCCTACCAAGATCAAGCAGGCAAGAGCAGCCACAGGGTAAGCCTCAAGTGTGAGAGACATTGGAAAGACGGGGAGGAGCAGATTCACAAATCCTTAGTGTGAGCATTGTGGAAAGCTTCACAAATGAGAGTGCTTTAGGTTAATTGGAGCATGCTTCCAGTGTAAAGAGAAGGGACAGATGATCAGGGATTGCCCCCAAGCAACAAATCAAGAGTGATCATAGTTGCAAGCCCCCAAAAGAGCAGAAACAGTGGGGACTAGACAAATCACTGAGGTAGGCAGTTCTAGAGCTGCAAGGAAGGTTATTCCTCTAGGAAGGCCAAGGATTCAAGCTTAGGAAAAGGTGTTCACCATGACTAGAGAGGAAGCTGCAGCCGCACCTGAAGTGGTCACGGGTATGGCTCACTTATTCATTTCTGCAGTATATGTGTTGATTGATTTTGGCTCCACGCATTCATTTATTTTTACAAGCATAACATTACATGATGTTGATTTGAGGCCTTTGGGTAGTCCTTTAATTGTTAGTACTCCTCTAGGGAGGAAGGTGATAATAAGTCAAGTGTATATGGATTATGAATTGTTTATTTATGGTGCTAAGTTTGTAGTAGATTTACTACCGTTGGAGTTAAAAGGCCTAGATGTGATATTGGAAATGGATGTCATAGAGAAATATTGTGCAAAGTTAGATTGGAGCCTTAAAGAGGTAGAGTTTGATCTTGGCAATGATGAGAAGGTGATCTTTAAAGGGGACCGAAGGACATCATCTCCCAAGATTTTTTCGGCTTTGATAGCATACAGGATGATGAGGAAGGGGTGTGAAGCCTTGTTAGCGCATGTTGTGGACACTGATGTGAATGAAGAGAAGTTAGAGGATTTTCCAATTGTGAGAGAATTTCTAGACGTGTTTCCATAAGATCTACCTGATTTGCCACCGGTTAGGAAAATTGAGTTTACCATTGACTTGATTCCCGAAACTGCACCCATTTCTATACCACCGTATAGAATGACTCCAACTGAACTGAAGGAGCTCAAGGAAAAATTGGAAGAACTGTTAGAGAAGGGGTACATAAGGGCAAGCTCGTCACCATGTGCATTGATTATCAGAGACTCAATAAGGTGACTATTAAGAACAAGTATCCTCTACCCCAGATTGATGATCTATTTGACCAGCTATAAGGAGAAAGGATCTTCTCCAAGATTGATCTCAGGTCAGGCTATAATCAGCTCAGAATTAGGGAATCAGATGTAAACAAGACAGTCTTCAGAACACGATATGGACATTATGAATTTTTAGTTTTGCCTTTTAGACTGACTAATGCTCCAACTGCTTTTATGGATCTTATGAATAGGGTCTTCAAGGAATATCTAGATTAGTTTGTTATAGTGTTTATCAATGATGTTCTGGTGTATTCCAAGAGTGAAGGGGAATATGAGGAACATCTCAGGATTGTATTGCAGTCACTGAGGGAGAGGGAGTTTTATGCTAAGTTCAGCAAGTGTGAGTTTTGGCTTTATGAGGTAGTATCCCTTGGACATGTGATTTCGAAGGATGGGGTACATGTTGATCCGAGGAAGGTTAAAGTCGTGGTGAATTGGCATGCAGCTAAGACAGTGTTAGAGGTGAGGAGTTTTCTAGGTCTGGCAGGTTATTATAAGAGATTCATTGAGGGATTCTCTATGATAGCAGCTCCGATGACAAAGTTATTGAGGAAGAATCAGAAATTTATCTGGAGTAAGGAATGTCTGAAAAGCTTTGAGGAGCTCAAGCACAAATTGACAAGTGCTCCAGTTCTGACCTTGCCAACTAGAGATGAGGGTTATAACCATGTACAATAATGCTTTGAGAAAGGGTCTGGGATGTGTATTGATGCAAGGAGACAAGGTAATAGCTTATGCTTCACGGTAACTGAAGCCTTATGAGTTAAATTATCCGACCCATGATTTGGAATTGAAAGCAGTAATTTTTGCCTTAAAGATTTTAAGACACTATTTATATGGAGTTCAAACGAAAATTTTTACTGATCATAAAAGTCTTAAGTATTTGTTGAGTCAGAAGGAACTAAATTTGAGTAGAGAAGGTAGTTAGAGCTGCTCAAGGATTATGACCTATTGATTGAGTACCATTCAGGAAAGGCGAATGTGGTAGCGGATGCTTTGAGCAGGAAATTCTCAATAGCCCATGTTCAGACATTTTATCTATCGTTATTGGAAGAGATGGCTAAACTTAGAATAAGTTTGAAGCAGGAGGAGCCTGATTTTATTGTTGCTACCTTCAGAGTGAGATCAATACTCAGAAAGAAGGATAGGGAGTTACAAGTACAGGATGCAGAAGTGAGTAAGCGCCGAGAAGGAATCCAAAATGGCAAGAAATCTGAAGTGGTAGTGAGGGATGATAGACTCATGACTGTAGGGAATAGGCTTTGTTTCCCAAATGTCAAGTAGGTGAAGGATGAAATATTGGATGAGGCACACGATGCGTCTTATGCTATGCACCCAGGTAGCACCAGGATATACAGAGATCTGAGAGAGCATTTCTGGTAGAAAGGCATGAAGAGGGATGTAGCAGAATATGTAAGTAAGTCTCTAGTGTGTCAGCAAGTCAAATTTGAACACCAGGCACCTTCAGGCAAGTTAAGGCCATTGCCCATTCCTGAGTGAAAATGGCAACAAGTAACTATGGATTTTCTGATGGGTTTGCCCAAAACCAATAGGAAGCATGATGTCATATGGGTCATTGTTGATCGGTTGACAAAGTTAGCCTATTTTTTGGCAATTAAACAGACTGATTCTCTGCAAGTACTAGCAAAAAAGTATATTGATGAGATAATAAGATTACATAGGATTCCAGATTCTATAGTTTCTGATAAGGATCCTCGATTCACTTCGAGATTTTGGGGAAGCTTACAAGAGGTTCTAGGGACCAAGTTAAATTTTAGCACAACTTATCACCCCCAGAAAGATGGTCAATCTGAAAGGATCATTCGGACACTTAAGGGAATGCTTAGGGCTTGTATGATGGATTTCAAAGGAGCTTGGGATGAGCATTTGCCATTGGTCGAATTTGCTTATAATAATTCATACCATTCGGGCATTCAGATGGCTCCTTATAAAGCGTTGTATGGACGGAGATGTAGAACTCCGATATGCTGGGATGATGAAGGAGAAAGGAAACTAATAGGCCCATAGTTGATTCAGATGATAATTGACAAAGTCAAGATAGTTAAGCAAAGAATTAAAGCAGCAAAGAATAGAATGAAAAGCTATACTGATGCACACCAGAAGGAGATGGAGTATGAAGTCAGAGAGAAAGTTTTCCTTAAGACATTTCCATGGAAAGGAGTGACGAGATTTGGTAAGAAGGGCAAGTTCAACCTAAGATATATGGGTCCCTACGAGATTCTTGAGAGGATTGGACCACTAGCCTATAGATTGGCACTGCCACCAGAATTATAACATATTCATGATGTCTTTCATGTTTCTATGTTGAGGAATTATAGATCGGATCCCTCTCACATCATTCATAACACTGAAGTTCAGTTAAGAGATGATTTGAGTTATGAGGAGATTCCAATGGAGATCTTGAACACCAAGGAAAAGGTCCTCAGGAACAAGACGGTTCAACTAGTAAAACTCTTGTGGAGAAACCATTCTGTAGAAGAGGCCACGTGGGAGCCCTTGGAAGCCATAATGGAGAAGTACCCACAACGCTTCAATGACTCAGGTAATAATTTCGAGGACGAAATTCTTTTAAGAGGGGGAGAAATGTTGGCCCCTGAATTTTTTTATAACTAAGCATGATTTAAATTGACTTTAGGGTCTCACTAGATTTTTATATATTGGAATTAATGAGCTTGCTAATGTGGGTAAGATAATACGACATAGGTTAAGGGAATTAAAGTATTAAAGTAGTAAGAGTGTGTAAGGGCAATTTTGGCAAGTCACATAAGTTTAGAAACAATAAGACTTTAAATG
>JANSVA010110959.1:0-10211 GCA_025504915.1 Erythroxylum reticulatum
ACACACACACACACACACACACACACACACACACACACACACACACACACACACACACACACACACACATATATATAACACCTACTCTTATACTCTTGTGCATCCACAATTATCAATAATTAACAAATGCTTTGGTGAAGATTAAAGTATTTAATATGGTTAACACAAAAAGAAAGGTTAATAAAGCTCAAGGGAGCTTAATAAAGGGAGAATTCATATCAATGGGTAGACCGTTTAGCTAATGTATTTTATGAAACAAAGAATGCCTATATCATTTCCATGTTAATGCATATGATAAAAATGTGTTCTTAAATGGAAAATAAAAGAAAAGTTAGGATGTAAATTTCATGAAGATCACATATAAAGAGACTAATATAGATGTGTTAGTCTATTAAGGGTCAAAATCTCACTGGCTTGTGTCTACCACTAGTTACTACGCTTCTAAAGATAATGCATATTGATCAATCAAAAGATAAAAAGTACATGCTAAATTTTTCATGAAATTCTCTACTCAATTCATTCTCTAATTATGACTATATAGTTTAAGAACCAATAGAAAATGAGAAAAAATTTGTTTGTTTGTTTAATTATCTCTCTCTTTTTGTTGAAAACTTAAAAATAAGTAAGAAGCAAACTAACTTAAAACACACATGCATGTAAGAAACAAATGCAAAAAATGTAAAGGAAAAGAAATAAACTTCCCTTGCGTTAACTCCCAAGAAGCACCTTCATTTATTGTCACTGACCTGACTCCATAGTTTCCTCCTCAAGTGGTAAAATTATGATCTTTTGGTGTCACATGTGCTTCCCCCACTTAAGGTTCTTCAGGATAAGGCATTATTTGATTATCATTCATATACGTTGGCTTTCTTATCTTTATCGAGTCCATGCACTTTGGAAATATCTCGAATGTCTCTTCACCTTTTTCTTCTCCATCTAATTCCCTCAATATCCTATGTAAAGGTGAAGAGTTAATATTAACAACAATAAGGGACTCAATATTTACCTTTGAGCTAAATGATATATCTATGTCTCCTTCGAACTCCTCCACTTCTTTGACACAAGCAATTCCTTGAGTAACTCTCTCAGGATTCTTAGGTTCTTTCTCACTTTATAAGGTCTTTGCACTAACATCTCTTGGGTGCACATCATGTTAGGATGGTTTCATTTCTTTGCTAGGCGATCGAGAGCTTCCACCAGCTGACCTATTTGGCTTGCAATGTTCTGAATTCTAAAACTTTCATCTTACTGTAATTGTATCTCTTGCTGCTAATATTATAAATTATTATCAATACAAATTTAATTAATTATTCCAAAGATGTGCTTGAGTTTTGTTTCCATTCCAAATCTTGGACGTTAGACATTATTAGCAACCATAACATTAGGTAATTCTTCCAGAGATGGATCTGAGTCATAATAGGAAGCTTTTGGTTTATACGGGAATACCTGAGTCATAATAGGAAGCTTCTAGTCTATACGGGAATTGCTGTGCATCCTATAAACTATCAAGGAAGTAATTTTGTTGATTATCCCATCCATAACCAAAGTTAGTATGGTCATTCCAAATATGGTTATAGGATTGAGGATATGAGTTATATAAAAAATTACTTCTGTCTATGCTCTTCTAAAAATATTTTTTACACAAAAAAGTAAAAAAAAGTGGAAAATTAACAATTAAATGAAAAGAAACTAATTATAAAAAAATATGTAAAAAACAACAATTAAAATTAAGAACAAAAGGTAAAACACCGCACTCCTTAGTGACGACGCCAAAATTGGTAACACATCGTAACACTACACAAAATAAATAGACGTAAAACTATAGCTAGTGGTAAGTCTAGGTTGATCCCATAGAGACAATTTATAAAGCTTTTAAAATGAAAATAACCGGTGTTTAGGTTAAAGGGGGCGGGGGGTTTGGTTCATTTTTAAATAACAAAATAAAGTGAAACTAAACTAATGACAACAAATTAAAGAAAACATTTAAAATGATATAAAGTGATGAATTTTTTAGGGATTGGTCATCGGTTCAATCTCGGCCTACATTCAATTAAAATTCTTCATTGAATTGTTATCCTTATACCTCTCCTAGCAACTATTAATCATAGGTTAACAACATGCTCTGTTAACCCCCTTAGGTCATATTTAATTAAGAAGAGCTTGTTAATTAAACCCAGCTATGGAACAACCTGTAACAAGCTCTTTAGATTTAATTGGAAAGTCGCATTATAATTTAGGAAAATAGATTAATCAAGGCAACAACCACACAAGCGTAGGTTATTTAACCTATTTTATGTTATCCTTAATGATTAAAAACCATTAATTACCACAATTGAATCCAAAAAACAATGATTACATATTGTTTTGTCAGCGATATGTTGCAAAAGCAAATTGCTTGTATGAAAATTGCTAGTGCAATGGTCCATCACCTACATGATGTTTGATGTGAGGACCAGGTCTACCAAGGTGAAAGCTATCCAAACCTTTCATAATCTCAAACAAAACCTGGTGAACTAGTGCGGGATTACATGCTTAAGGTAATCTCTACAATCACTGAGGCTGAGATGCTTGGGGTGGATATGGATGCAGACACGTAGATGGTTATAATTATCAATATCTTAAACTCTTCTTTTCAGCAGTTTAAGTTAGACTATGAGCTCAACAACAAGGATTACACTTTGAGTGAGTTGATGAATACCCTTAAGAGTACGGAGGAGATATTAAATATCAAGGCTCATAGGCCAGAAGCTAATGTAGTATCTTCTTCTAAGCCCAAGGGTAAGGGCAAGAACATGAAGAAGGGTACAATGAAAAAGAAGGCTCAAACAGGGTTCAAGGCCCAACCTATGAAAAAGAAGGCCAAAGAGAACATCTAGGGAAAGTGTTGCCACTGTGATGAGATGGGCCATTATAAAAGAAACTATCTAGTCTACCTTGAGTCCCTCAAAACCAAACAAGGTATGGGTTTCCTAAGTTTGTTAGGAGCCAGAAATGTGGCAGATTTATCTGATTCTTGGATATTAGATTCAAGAGCTACTAACCATGTTTGCAATTCTTTTTTGGGGTTCCAGCAAAGGTAAAGACTACCTAAAGGCCAGTTTCAATTCAAGATAGCAGATGGATCCTATAGTTCAGTAGAATCAATAGGAGTCATCATTTTAGACTTTCCTAGTGGTCATAGGTTATATTTATGGGATGTATATTACATGCCAATGATTAGAAGGAACATGATATATATTTTTTGTCTAATAAAATATAATTATTCCTTATATTTTGAAAATGTTCTTTCAATATAAAAGAATAAGGATTTTATTTGTAATGCAATAATTAAACAGGTATTGTTCTTTATAGAACCTATGATAGGTTCACTAAACACAACAGAATTGATGAAACTAAGACAGTCCAATGTATCTAACGTTAATTCAAAATATCTGTGGCACATAAAAAAGGATAAAATCAATTAGAAAAGACTTGATAGCTTAGTAGAGGATGGGATCCTTATGGGCTTGGATAATGATCCATTACCCACCTGTGAATCTTGTATTGAAGGAAAAATGAACAACGCCTCATTTCCTTCTAAAGGAAACAGACCATAATCCACGTTGGACCTGAAACATACTAATGTGTGTGTATTTATGAACACACAAGATAGAGGTGGTTATGAATACTTCATAACCTTTATAGATGATTACTCTAGACATGACAATTTGTATTTGATGTATAAAAAAAGTGAGTCCTTTGAAAAGTTAAAAAAATTCAAAGCTGAAGCTGAGAAGTAGTTAGGCAAGCCATTAAAACAACTTCGATCTGATCGAGAGGGTGAGTACTTATTTGGAGAGTTCCAGTAATATTTAATTGACAATGGAATAATTTCCAACTTCTCAGCTCCTCGAACACCTCAACATAATTGTGAAGCTGAGAGGAGAAATAGGACTCTATTAGGAATGACAAGATCAATGATGTCCTATACTAGCCTTCCAGAATCGTTCTGTGGATATGCCATACAAACGAAAATTTATCTTCTTAACTTTGCTTCATTGAAATCGATGCCTAAAACACTTAGGGAGTTGTGGACTGGCCGAGTGCCTTCATTACGACACTTAAGAACTTGGGGCTGCCCAGACCATATTCTAAGGCCTGAATCCATAAAGATGGAACCAAGGTTAGAAGTATGTTTGTTTTTAGGATATCCTATGAGTACTTGAGGGTACTATTTTTACAGTCCTTAGGATAGGAAAGTATTTGTCTCCACAAATGCAACCTTCCTAGAGGAAGAGTGTATGAGAAATCACAAAGGAAGAAGTGAAGTAGTACTCAAAGAGTTAGCTATTTCATCTAAACAAATAGTTCATTTGGATATAGAAAAACAAGATGTCGAAATGGATTTAAAAATTGATTTGAAAGAGCAACCTGAACATCAAGTAATGCTTAGACATAGTGGGAGTGTTATGAGACAACCATACATGTATCTAGGTCTAGAAAAAGGCATTATATCCATCTCAAACCAAGAAGAAACAAATCCCATTACTTATACACAGGCTATTAATGATGTTGATACAGAAAAATGGCTCAAGGCGATGGAATCAGAAATAGATTTTATGTACGCCAATGAAGACTGGATCCTTGTACATCTACCACCAGATGTAAAAGCCATAGGATGTAAATGGATCTACAAAAGGAAAATAGGATTAGATGGAAAGGTAGAGACCTTTAAAGCTAGATTGGTGGCTAACATTTATACTTAAAAGGAGGGTATAAACTATAAGGAGACATTTTCTTCGGATGCCATGCTTAAGTCCACTAGAATTATTTTGGCCATAACAACTTATTTCGATTATGAAATATGAAAAATGGATGCCAATACCACTTTTCTTAATGGGGATCTTGAGGAAACCATTTATATGGCCCAACTGGAAGGATTCATTGAGTCAGGTAATGAGCATAAGGTATGCAAATTGAATAGGTCCATTTATGGGCTTAAGTAAGCATCTAGGTATTGAAACATCAGGTTTGATAAGTTTATCAAAACTTATTCATACAAAACCTAGATGAGCCTTATGTCTATAAAAGGATACAAGAAGGCAAGGTTACTTTTTTAATTTTGTATGTAGATGACATTTTGCTCATTGGGAATGATGCAGTACTGTTATCAACAGTTAAGCAATGGCTGAACAAATAGTTCTCAATGAAGGATTTAGGAGAGGCTAGTTATGTTATAGGGATCAAATTATAAGGGACCGTAAGAACAAACTGATAGCCTTGTCTCAAATAACCTATATTGAGAACATGCTCAATAAGTTTGCCATGCAAGATTCCAAGAGGGGTTTCACTCTTAGTAAATATGGAATCAAACTTTCAAAGGAATAAGTACCTGAGACCTAAGAGGAGGTCGAACACATACATAACATTTCATACGCTTTAGCAGTTGGAATTCTAATATATGCCATGTTTTGAACTAGACCGAATATCTGTTACACAGTGGGAATGGTAAATAGATTGTAGTCCAATCTAGGAATGGGGCATTAGACTACGGAGAAGTGTATACTAAAAAATCTTCGTAGGACGAAGAACTTAATGCTTGTTTACTCTGAAAGTATCATTATTCCGACAGGATATACATATTTCGATTTCCAATTAGATGTTGATTCAAGGAAATCAACTTCTAGTTCTATATTAGTTTTAAGAGGTAGAGCCATAGTTTGAAGGAGTATCAAGCCATCTTATTTTGCTAATTCGACAATGGAGGCTGAGTAAAAAATATAAATAGAGGTTTTAGAGCCTATGATTTAATGTTAGGCTTAGACTAATTAATTGTTAATTAGAATCCCATATGAACATTTAGAAATGGGCTAAACTTTGTTTTAATTTGATTAATTTGATTAATTAAATTAAAACAAAGTTATTAAAGATAAATGGAGGAGGAATTTCAGTTTTATTGGGCTAAATATGCAGCTGCACGTTTAACATTGATTTGCTATATTAAAGATGGTTTTAATATGCTTTATCATCATTAAATGGAGTAATGATGTTATCATTAGATGGTTTAATGGTTGTCTTTTATTGATAGCATGTAACCTTTTAACATTCGTTGGATTAAAGAAGAAAGAGGAACATTTGATGGAACATCTTCCTTCTTTCATCATAAAACCGAAAATGATATATCTTATTTAGATTAATAGCCTTTTCATATAGCCATCTTAAAGACAAATGAGAAGAGTCTCATTTATTGGCTTCTTTATGATTAATTAAAGAATGAAGTGATGCATTTGATGCAAATCTCTTCTTTCTTTTGATGTTAACAAAAACTAAGAAGAAATGAGAAGGTGTTCTTGCATTTTTGACTCTCTCTATCCTATCTTGCATGGTATAGCCAAAAATTGCATGAGAGGTGTCTCATCTTTGACTTCTTTCTTCTAAGGTAAAATCTCTTCAAGTTTTCT
Organism: Erythroxylum reticulatum; assembly: GCA_025504915.1. Taxonomy (NCBI): domain Eukaryota; kingdom Viridiplantae; phylum Streptophyta; class Magnoliopsida; order Malpighiales; family Erythroxylaceae; genus Erythroxylum; species Erythroxylum reticulatum. The sequence continues at coordinate 6,441 of JANSVA010110959.1, forward strand.
TCTCCTTTCCCACTAAAGGATCTTTTTAAACAAAGTTGTCTAAGAAGAATAAATGGTAGATTGGAATTGTAGAGGATATAATATCGAGAAGAGGATACAATAACAAGAAGAGGATACATCACCTAGGAGAGGATATATCATCGAGGATAGTATAGCACAGTGAGGAGCTAAAGCTACAGCGAAGGAGTCGGTATATTTCTACCATCTTGTTCTTATGTTAAATATTATCCTTATATTGTATCATGTATAAATTGGCATGTTGATTTGCTTATATTGCTTGTGCTGCAATTTTGATTTCTAAAAAGTTTTGAAATCTACCATTTTATCTAAATATAGCATGCTTATTTTTTCGATCCAGAATATTTAATATCTCCTCCGCAAAGGTTATTCATCAAATCACTCAAGGTGTAATCCTTGTTGTTGAGCTCATAGTCCAACTTAACCTGCTGAAAAGAAGAGTTTAAGCTGTTGATGATCATAATCGTCTGCGTGTTCATATCTATGTTTGCCCCAAGTATCTTAGTCTCAGTTACCGCGGAGATTACCTTAAGCATGTAATCCCACACGGGTTCATTATGTTTTTGTCTGAGATTATAAAAGGTTTAAATAGCTTTCATCTTTTCAGACTTGGTCCTCGCACTAAACATCTTATGTAGGTGATGGATCATTTCACTAGTAGTTTTCATACAAGCAATTTGCTTTTACAACATGTGACTGACAGAAGCTAAAATATAGCACTTAGTAGTCTTATCAGCATTCTGCCATCACTCATGTTGTTGGACTTGCTTGGGAGTCAAATCTCGAGCTAGATGTGTAGGCTCATTTTCAGTTAATACCTATGAAATTCGTTCATATTGAAGAACAATGTCAAGGCTATGTTTTTGTTTATTAAAATTCTCTCCATTTTCCAATGTGTTATTTGTCAAAAGTAAGATGAGTGGATTCATTTTGTGGTGATTATGTCTAAAAAAATAAATTATTAAAGAATGAGTATACTAGTTAACAATATTGGAACTTTGTATAATACATGATGATAGATTTAAGAAAACTTAAAACAAAATTAAATCTTTATATGAAGATTATTTTTCTTATCTATAACGGACTAAGTGACGGTGGGCCATCTTATTCATTAAAAGAAAAACTGGGTCCCTCCCACAAAAAATCTACTAAGCATCTTTGTGCCTAAATTTTAAAGAAACGTTATAATTTGGTCCATACTTTTACCAACAGAGCTACGGTAGGCAGGTTATTGATAAAATATATTGAGTATGTAGCCATTTGATTGATCCACTAAAGGTACTTACAAACCATGCCTCAGTGGGAGTCACATTTGCTACCAATGAGTGGACTTATCCTTAAGGAGACCTAAACCATGCAAGTTCTACAATTTATGTCCTCTAGTGGGTAGTAACACTTCACCACATTCAAATGGGCCATCACATGGAGACTGTGGACTCTCACATGAGCATCCTCTCCCACTCAATCTTTTTGGGCTTTATGTTTTAATGAATACCATCTTGTCGAAATGCAATTTATTATCTATCTTATATTGTTTCATTATATATCTCATACATAATGAATGTATGACAAAGCTTAGGGTTGGCAATTTTCTAAATGACACGCAATCACATAATAATAAATATTTTTTGCATTCATTTATCCATTCATCTTATGAACTAAAAAGCTACATTTGATTGTCCATCCTAGAAACATAAATAAAATTTCAAAGCTTTTAAGCTCAACAATTTCTTCTTTGACTTGGTTCTTCTACTTCGAACTCTTCGCTCACATGACCCAATAAAAGGTGTGTAATGGCATTTCTTTTACAACAAAGTTTTACTTTTTATAAAACCGAATTTCGTCCAAATGAAAACAAAAATTGAAGCTTATGTATATGACATAAAAAATTCCTGCACTTGTAAAAATCAAAACTTTAGTAAATTTTTTTTCATACAACCGGAAATTTGTTAAAACAAAATTCTAGCACTTTGGTTTTCACAAAACCAAAAATTGGCAAGACTCCGTAATCAAAATTGAAACTTTACCTCTTCATTTCTTCAATTCATGGCTTCTTCATTTTCATCATTACATGATTTTGTACATTAAATAATCAAATAGGACATAAAAATGAAACCAAGGAGGAAACATGACGATGATAGGCCACTCTCCTTATTACAAATGAAATGAAGAAAACTCATAAGGTAACTTCAGAATCTACGGACAACCAAAAGAGCTAGACATACACCACATATATTTCTATCATATAAAATGTGTAACATACAAAATTCACCAACCTATGAATCACATATAGGAACTGAAATCATGCATAAGAAAATTGGCTCTAATACCAATTGTTGGATTGAAAAATTAAGCATGCACAATTTGGGTAAAATGGAAGATTTCAAAACTTTTTTAGAAATCAAATTTCATTGGAAGCCAGATAACCAAATCAACATGCAAATCCATATATAATACGGTATAAGGAAAATAATTTATGTAAAAACAAGATGGAAATTATTACCTACTTTTTCACTACAACTTCAACTCCGAGCTGTGCTATCCTATCCTCGGCAATGTATCCTCTCCTAGGTAATGTATCCTCTTCTCGTTATTGTATCCTCGACCAATCCAATCTACCACTTGTTTTCCTTGGACAACCTAGTTAACAAGATCCTTTGGTGGGAAAGGAGAAAAAAACTTGAAGAGATTTTTCCTTAGAAGAAAGAAGCCAAAGATGAGACACCTCTTATGCAATTTTTGGCTAACACATGCAAGATAGGAGAGAGAGAGATAAAAATTCAACAACTCCTTGTATTCCTATCTCTCAATTTCTGTTAAGCCTTAAAGAAAGAAGTGGAGTGCATCCAATGCATCACACCCTTCCTTAATCAATTATAAAGAAGTCAATAAATGAGACTCTTCCTATTTGTTTAAGATGGCTATTTGAAAAGACCAATAACCTAAATGATGAATCTCATTTTTGGTTTTGTCATGAAAAGAAAGAAGATGGTCTATTAAATGCACCTCTTTCTTCTTTAATCCAATGAATACTAAAAGGTTACATGGTACCATTAAATGACAACCACTAAATCATTTAATGATAAGATCATTACTCCATTTAATGATGATAAAGCATGTTAAAAACCATCTTAAATATAGTAAATCTACACATTTAGCCTATTAAAATCGAAAATGCACCTCCTTTCATCTTTAATAATTTTTTTTAATTTAATTAATCTAATTAATCAAATTAAACCAAAGTCTAGCCCATTTCTAAATGTTCATATGGGCTTCCATTTAACAATTAATTAAAGTAAGTCCAACATTCAATCATAGGCTTAAAACCTTTATTTATATTTCTTACTTTGCTTGATAACCTTCCTAGAAGCCAAAACGAGAATTTAATTGGACTTATATAATTCAAGCTCTAATAAGCCCCCAATTAATTTAATCTCATTAGAATTAATTCTAGTTTATTAACTAAACATCATTCCACTAAAGAAAATTAGTTAAAATCTTGAATTATTATTTGCAAACTCCAATATGAACCATATTATAGCCATCTTTACAATAAAGGGTAAAATTACCTTTTTACCCTTATGTTGGTTTTTTCCTTCTAGATATCTCGTTTTACTATATATGGTGATTAACACACAAGATCTCATCTTGGTGTTAAGGCTTGATGGGTAGCTAGTCCATCAAAGTACTGTCGCTAGTTTAATCACTAATCTCTATAAAACATCTAGAAGTGGTGATATCAATATAAACTCT
>JANSVA010110969.1:0-10210 GCA_025504915.1 Erythroxylum reticulatum
AGAACACTAAGTCTTGGTGGAAAGAAGTATGGTCTCGTAATTGTTGATGACTTTACTAGATTTTGTTGGATATTGTTCTTATCACATAAAGATAAATATCTTAAGTGCTTTAAAGTTTTATCCAAAAAGTTACAAAATGAGAAAGGAATTTCTATCGCTGGAATTAGGAGTTATCATGGTGGAGAATTTGAAAATAAAAAATTTAAAATGTTTTGTGAAGAGAATGGAATTTTTCATAATTTCTCTACTCCTATAACTCCACTATAAGATGGAGTTGTAGAAAGAAAGAATAAGTCAATTCAGGAAATGGCAAGAACCATGCTATATGAAATGAATCTTCCTCAGTATTTCTAGGCATAAGCTGTGAATACAACTTGTCATATTCAAAATAGAATACTTTGCAACCTCTTTTAAACAAAACTCCATATGAGTTATGGAAAGGAAGGAAAGGAAATATCTTTTACTTCCATCCGTTTGGTTGTAAATGTACTATATTGAATACAAAATTTTTTTAGATAAATTTGGTTCTAAGATCAATTCATGAATTTTCTAGGATATTCGATGTCTTCTAAAGCTTATATAGTTTATAATCTTGTTTCTAAATCTGTTGAAGAATCTATTCACATCAAGTTTGATGATGATTCACAACCAGATAGAAGAAACAATTCTGATGATGAAACTCTATTTGCTCCCTTAGTTGATAACATAGATATGTCACCATCGGATGTTTCACTTGATAAGGTAGAAGATATTCCTGAAAACTTTAGTCTTAGAAATGACTGGAAGTATAAATCCTCTCACCCAAAAAATTTGATTATAGACGAAACCTCAGAAGGTGTGAGAACTAGGTCTAAATTTAGAAGAGAGGAAAATGTAGCTTTTACTTCTGAATTAGAACTTAAGAAAATTGATGAAGCTCTTCAGGATAAAGCTTGGATTTTAGCCATGCAAGAGGAATTAAATCAATTTTCAAGGAACAAAGTTTGGTCTTTAGTTCTTAGACCCTCTAATAAGTTGATCATAGGAACCAGATGGGTTTTTAAGAATAAACTAGATGATTCTGGTAGAGTAAATCGTAACAAAGCTAGATTAGTAGCACAAGGTTATAATCAACAAGAAGGAATAGACTATAATGAAACTTATGCTCCTGTAGCTAAATTAGAAGCTATTATGATTTTGCTTGCATATGCAGTTTGTCATGATATAAAACTGTTTCAAATGGATGTGAAAACTGCCTTTTTGAATGGTTTTATTGATGAAGAAGTCTATGTAAAGAAACCTCCTAGTTTTAAAGATTCTGATAAACCAGATTATGTCTATAGACTTCATAAAGCTTTGTATGGATTAAAACAAGCACCTCGTGCTTGGTATGATCGTCTAAGTTCTTTTCTGATTGAAAATGACTTTAGTAGAGGTCAAGTAGATAAGACCTTGTTTAGAAAATGTATTAAAAATGATTTCATTATAGTACAGATATATGTAGATGATATTATTTTTAGTGCAACTTCTAACAAGCTATGTTCCAGTTTTGAAAATCTTATGAAGAGCGAATTTGAAATGAGTATGATGAGTGAATTAAAATTCTTTCTTGGTTTACAAGTTAAGCAAACCAAAGAAAAGATTTTTATTCATCAATAGAAATATTTCAAAAAACTATTAGTCAAGTATAAAATAGAAAAAGTTAAACCTATGTCAATTACTATGCATCCTGCAAACCTCTTATTAAAGGATGAAGCAGGTAAGTAGGTTAATCAAACTCTTTTCAGAGGAATTATTGGTTCTTTACTTTACCTAACAGCAAGCAAACTTGATATATTGTTTAGTGTTTGTTTGTGTGCAAGATTTCAAGCAAATCGTAGAGAATCTCATTATATTGCTATTAAAAGGATATTGAGATACTTTTCAGGTTCTACTAATATGTGTTTATTGTATGAGAAAGGTAAATATTTCAGGTTAATTGGCTATTGTGATGCTGATTACGTTGGAGATAGGATTGATAGGAAGAGTACAAGTGGAGGATGTCACTTTCTTGGTCATAATCCGGTTTCTTGGCCAAACAAGAGGCAAAGCTCAATTGCTCTATCTACTGCAGAGGCTCAATATATGTCAGCTGCAAGCTTTTGTTCACAAACATTATGGATTAAGTATCAGTTAGAAGATTACTCCATACAAGAAGAATAAATTCCAATCTTGTATGACAACACAAGTGCTATCAATCTAAGAATCCAATACAACACTCGAGGGCAAAGCATATTGAAGTCATACATCATTTTCTACGAGACTATGTACAGAGAGGAATCGTTAGTCTACAATTTGTTGAGACAAATCAACAATGGGCAGATATCTTCACTAAACCTCTGTGTGAAGATAGATTCAAAGAAATCAGACGGAACTTGAATATGGTACTACTGAATGACCATTCATTTGATACGATATGACCCAGTTGATTCACACGAAAAGAAGATATAAAGTCGTAAGTTTTCAAGTAAACAGTAACGGTAAGTTATAGACGGTAATTTTTGAAGAGTAGTTATTAGAAGGAAAACTTCTCGAGTTTATAAAATATCTTTCACTCCAGAATATTCTTAAAATACTTTGAAATCAAAGTTTTAAGTTTTCTCAATTAAGACGATTCATCACTCCGTTCTAAGCTTCAAGTTTGTTCGTTTCATATTCTTACCTTCAAATGCTAACATCGTTACTTTGAGTAAAATACATTTGTGTTTTTAGTTCTTATTATTATAGATCACAAATGGAGTAATCCCTTGTCTGTGGAAGACATGATGATTTCATCTCCTTGAAGGAAAATCAGGTGGACATTGAACTAGAAATTGATGTAGCTGGCTGGAGAAATTTCTTTAAGGTTTATAAAAAAGTCTATTTGAATGAGATATATGATTTTTGGAAAAATGCAAAGGTGGTAGACGACACCTTAGTATCAATGGTAGATGGATTGTAGGATATCATGACACTAGATTCAATCGCGAAAGTCAGTGAGTGTCCAAGTATTGGAGTAAGACTATCTCATAATATAAAGTGGATTACTCAAGGTTGTGTAGATAAAGCACAACTCAATTGACAACTATATGGAAGTAGTGACCTAAGAGACAAGAAGGCGTTAACTCTTGTTCCAAAGGCTAGGGTTCTACATTCACTACATTTACTCAATCTTTAACCCATTAATCTTTCGTACTTAATTTTGAAGTACATGATGAAAGTAAAAAGAGATTCTAGCTCTTTACCGTATGGTATGTTATTGACAAGGATTTTTAGAGATTCTGGAATTCTTCTCGACAGAGGTAACAGGATGAAAATGGATGTGAAAAGTGTTATTAATGCCACCACTATTATCAAAATGGGATTAATGCGTGAAGATGAGGTGGATACAGCTTTTACACCAAAAGCAAGATCTTAGGGGGAGCATATAGTAAAATGGAGTAAGAGTGAACATATTACACCTACAAAAAGAGCAAAACCTTGACTGACAGAAAGAACATCAACAAAAGAGAAGACTGAGAAATCGTCTGATGTATCAATCAAAACTAAGACGATTCCACAGGAAGAGGAAAGCTGGGTTAAACAATTAACACAACAAGTGTCTTTGAAAAGAAAGGCAGAGCCACTTCATTAAAAAAGATCTAAATAGTCAAGAAGGTCATCGAGACTATTGACTTTACATCAATAAGAATAGAAGAAATAGAAATTTCTTACCCTTAGTGAAGATTTTGAAAAACCAAAGAAAACAAATCAAGCTACTAGATTAATTGTCTCAATTTTGCAAAGTCAACTAGCAAAATCATCTAAAGAGACAAAGATAGAGAGAAAGCTAGTATTTGAGAAGAAGAAACCCCAACAACAACTTTCTTCTAAACTAGCAGAAGAAAAAAGAAGTAGAAGCCCAGTCTAAAGAAGGATTCTTCATCTGAAGTTCAAAAGAAGGCAAAAACAGTGGCACATCAATTAGAACCTTATAATCCTACTCAACCAATCAATAAAAAAGATTTGAAAATGAAGATTATAGAAGAACCAGTACCTGTTCGAAGCGGAAGTTCAATTATTATCAGAGAACCTTCAAAAAAGTCAGTCAAGGTACTAGTTGAACCTATACCGATTAATGATCAAACGATACATCTTCTAAGCCATGAAGAACAAAGATTATATGGTATTCTGCGAGATGAGAAGGCAGAACCATATCCATTAAAGATTTCAAAGGATCGGTATACAATCTATTCAATCACGAGCAAAACCTTGATAAAAATTGTGCCAGATATATAACCAAGATGCTCAAACCTTGTGAGAAACAAAGAAAAAAGGAAAAAGAAGATGCTTCCTGAGGGAAATATAGATGGTCTTTCATAAGAGTAGATTCAAGTAGCAGTAAAGAACATAGATGATGCATGCCATGCAGCTCAACTTGGAGGTATCTATGTTCCGCACCATATTTCGAAAGCATCAGGAAGTTAATTTGGAGTTTCAATCACAGATGAAAACTTCTTGGTAGTTGGGAAAGTGCAAGAAGGACAATACAGAAGTATCATGGTTGAAGGTATCAATTTCAATTTAGAAACCTTTGCGCATTTGGTCATGCATTTCAGACCTTTAGGTCTCATACCTTCAATCAAGGATGTGTTACATCTTCTTGGGCAACCAATTCTAAAACTACCTAGACCAGATGATCTTGATCTTCAAGAAGGAAATCAAAACTTCAGACCTCCCATAATCAAATTACAATCAAAATCATAGATTTAGACATTTTACCTTCAGAACCATTTGTTGCTGAAAACCTCCATCCACCTAGTGAAATACAACAAGATTCTACTGTTAATTCGAAGTTCTTAAAGCATTTCATGAATTACAAGGAAGTCAGTCACAAACAAAAGGACATCTAGGAAGCTTTAGCTATAGAAATTGAGGAAATTCATACTAAAGTTGATGACCTGAGTGACTCAGTAGGTGATCTTTATGAGGAAGTAGCATATTTACGGATTGCTATTGAATAAGACCTCAAGACAATCCACACTGACATGCAACATACGTTTTCTGAAATTATGAAGCATCTTCATTGAATTTTTTTGATTAATAACAAATAGGAGGAGAAGAGATTAAAATAGAAAGAAGAGAAGATAGAGATCTTTTTGCATATCATGTATGCATTTCTTATGCTTATATGTTTCTTGTCTCGTTATTCATCTTAATATTATTTGTCTATTCTATTGAATATCATTTTATCTTTCTAAAATTATTGACTATTTGTTATCATAAAAAAGGAGGAGATTGTTAAGTCAGGTAGACTTCACTTCTAATAATTTTGGTGACAATCAAATAATAATAATCTTATAAATATATGAACTATTTTGATAAGTTTTTTAAGTGTGCAGAAAAATGTAAGTAACACTTAGTCATCCTAGATAATAAGTCAGTAATAGATGATACACGTCATCACAGACGAAGTGAAATAATAGACAAAGTGGAAACAATAGACAAAGTGCAAACAACAAACGACGCAGAAATAACAGACGAAGGGGAAACAACAGACAAAGTGACAATATTAGACGATACAAAAAGGAAGATACTCTAGAATGTCAGATAGTTAGTTAGTTGGAGTTAGTTACAGAACTCAACTAAATAACGTTCTCTTGAAGATTCAAGAAGCAGTTTTCAAAAAGATAGTGGAGACTTAGGCTATAAATACTAGCTCTAGTCGAAGACTAAAACAATTAATTTTTGTTTACAAGAGAGAAAATTGTAGTTGTACAATACTTAGAAAAAATTCTGTATTCAAAATGCAAAACAAAAGAGCGAATCCTACTATAATGTAAAGCTCAAGAGAGAAAGAACAGGTTGTAGCCTGGAGAGGCTAAGATAGCAAAAAGAATACTTTGTCAAAAAGACCTGAAGAGGCTCTGGAAGGGAAGAAAGAATACTTGTAAAAGTTGAAAAGTATAGTGAAATCTCAGACAAACTCTGAGGACTAGACGTACTCCAAGGTTTATGGTGAACCAGTATAAAATCGAGGCGTCTATTCTCTAACTCTCATACTTTAATTTTCTTGTTGTTAGACAAGTAGATAAAGTTACTTGTGATTTCAATACTTATCAATTTTTAGTAAAGTGTTTTTGGTATTCATCTGATAGTTGTAAAGATATTCAAGAAATCTCAAGAGATTAACAATTTCAAAAAGATTACACAATTCAACCCCCTTCTTGTGTATTTTGTATACTTTACTATGATAACAAGTGATTTACTTCAGATAGCTCATTCGGTAATCATTGGACAGTTATGAACTATATAGAGGTAGTTAAGTAATTAAGATTTCATCACTTTAAAGTAATTAAGGAGAATGTTTTGCTTTTCTCGATTAATATTGATTCGGGATATCCTTGGCTAAGGTAGAATTAAGTTTTATAAATATTTTACAAATATCATTAATTGAATCAATAACTAATAGAAGAGAACCGATATGATTAGATTCAAAATAGAGTAGACATTAATTTCATATTCTATGTCTAATCGAGACATTATATGATGAAAGGATTAAATTATATGAAAAAAATCATACACTGATAGGTTAGTCAAAACTAATTTGACATCCCTAAATATTTGGGTGATTACATTGTCTGCTAGACACTAATCTTGATATATGATTATAAATTGTTTAATTGGAGAATTAAAAATAAAAGGAGCTTTAATTTATTTAATTCTAATTGTGAATTATAATTATAATTTATAGGTCTCACATAAAGAATGAGTTGAATGATTGGCAAAATAGGTTTCTTTCCTATGCTGAGAGTCCTTCTTCCAAACCAAAGCTTAATGATCGTTTACCCCTTATAGAATGAATAAAGCCAAAAGTAACTGCTTAGCAAAGCATGTTTCTTTCCTATGTTGAAAGGCTCACCCTTATTATCTTTATATTAAGCAGCTTACATTTATACTGGACTACTTAAGTTGCATTGCCAAAGGAAGGTCATTAAAGAGATAGAATCATTGTAACACCCTATTACTTGTGGGAAGGTTAGAATGGTAAATGTGAGTGATTAATGAGAGTTAAAGATGCATTTCCATGTTCATGCATATTATGTTATACACATACATATGAATCGTGAAGTTGTGACACATGGAAATAATCGTACATGCATTCATGAATAATTTTGGGTATAATTAGATTGAGTTATGATTTTGGGTGTTTTGGGAATTTTGAATTTATTTATATGGAAAATTCTATTAATTAGTAAGAATATTGTAATTGTGAAATTAGGCATGAATTTCGAAAAATTATACAAATAGGAAAAGACATCAAATGAAGTTTTGGAGATAGTTGGATTGTAAAGATGAGAGTTAAAGGAGTTATTTTCAAAAGAAACTAAGTTAGAGCTTAGATATGAGGAAAGTGACAAGTGTCACTTAGGCTTAGTACTTTTGCTAAAAGTAGGCTACTGTTCTCTGAGAGATGAGAAGTTAAGTTATATGTCTAAGTTCCTTCTTTATCTTCATCTTCTTCAAATTTTCTTCCCATACATAGAGTTTTCTATCAAACACCTTTTAAGAGATTTCTCTGTTTTCCATTCCTACCCAATCCCACTTTATTATTTGTGCCTTCTACCCTAAGAAAAACCTATCTTTACCTCCTTCAAGTTGATGAACAAGTGATGCTTAGGAGTTAGGGCTAGTGTTGTTTTCAAAGAATTTGAAGTGAAATCAAGTAAGTTATGCTTTAAATGTTATGGGTATTGCTAAAATGAAACTCGAATGATGAGAAATATAGGATTGATGACTTGATTTTGTGTGTGTGTGTGTGTGTGTCGTGGATGATGAAATATCTTTGTAAATGTTATGTTGTATCATTGTGATTGATCATTAATGACGTATAATGTGTTACAAAGACGTTTTGAAAGTTTGAAAATCTTAAAAATGCTCACTAAATATGCTTCAGTCTTTTACCCATAACATTTTCTGTAGTTGTCCAAACGAGATGATTCTTGATTTGGATTAACCTAGAGATGTATTACTACATTTCGTATGAAGACATTGAATTTCAATTCTATATCTAAGAGTCTAAAAATTTCATAAAGTTGAGAACTGGGTGCAGTACATTGGGAGCTAAATGTAAAATTCGTGTTTTAACTTCGGGAGAAAATTTGAATTAATCTAGATAGATTTTGGCAAAGTTGACTTCTTTGTAGTTGTATATCTTTCTTTTAACTTTCCAATGGTATATAGTATGGAATTTTTGGACATCTGAGTTAGAAGTTATGATTGTTATATGTGACGAAGAAAAAGTAAGAGAAAGCGAAAGTAAGACGAAGCAAAAGTAAGATGAAATAAAGTAAGACGAAGTGAAAGTAAGATGAAATAAAGTAAGACGAAGTAAAGTAAGATGAAGCAAAAGTAAGACGAAGTCAAAGAAAGACAAAGCAAAGTTAAGACGAAGTAAAAGTAAGACGAAGTAAAGTAAGACAAAGCGAAAGTAAGATGAAGCGAAAGTAAGACGAAGCAAAAGTAAGACGAAGTAAAGTAAGACGAAGTAAAGTAAGACGAAGTGAAAGTAAGACGAAAAGAAAGTAAGATGAAGCAAAGTAAGACAAAGTGAAAGTAAGACGAAGTAAAGCAAGAAGAAGCGAAAGTAAGACGAAGCAAAGTAAGAAGATGCAAAAGATAGAATTTGACTTTGAGGTCTTCATGAAAGTTGTAGATCTTGAAGTCTTCTTTCGAACTATCAAAGAACGCCTTAACCAAAAATTTGTAGAGAAAGTTAGAGCTGTTTTGCCGAAATAGGTTTAGTATGATTGAGGACAAGAATAGATTGGATTCTTTTTATCATAACTCCTTCTCTAGACACCCAAATAACTTGATTTTTAAACCATTGGATTTGTAAGACAATGATCTACATCTATACCAAAAATAATATCCCTATGAATCAAATTGAGTGAAAAAGTGGAACGGGTATAGTGAGTGTATTCTTAGATAGTATGAACTGATGTTATTCTCCTGAACATATGTCAGTATTTTGATGATATCTTGATTTTTATAGCTCCAAATGAGATGATTTCTGATTTGTGGTAAACTATAGACATAGATATACAAAGGGTATGAAGAACTTTGAAGCCAATTCATTCTCTAAGATGTTTAAATTTCATATGGAATTTATGTATAGTACATTGTTTTGGACAAGAGCAGTCCGAAATTGTTTGAGGTATATCTTCCTAATTACCGAACTGAATTGAATGATTTTGGTGTCATTAGAAAGATAAGCAATAGAGGAACACTTTTCTAGGAGGGTATACTATCAAATTACTTCATTTTCATTGTCTTAATGATCAAGAATAGTAGACTCGAAAGTTAGAGTTTGGAGAAAAATCTAGAATGGCTCATTAGGTTAAGAAATTGGATTCAAATGGTTTGTTGAGGTATAAACCCTACGAACAAATGCTAGTTAAGTGAGTTTCGATATTTGATTATTTTTGTGATGAAATTGAATGATTCGTACCCAGGGTTGTCATAAACATGTATTGTATATATTTCATTGCATTCATATGCATTATTAAACACCTATGATTGTGCAAATTGTGATATATGTGTATGTTATTTGCTATAGAGGAGCAATTGGAACGTCAACCTCCAGACGTTGCTGGCACTTCCAGGAATTAGCTTCGGGAGCAACTTGTGAGTAACCTAGATGGTTTCTCTCAATTATTGTTTGCTTAAGTTATGCTGTGAATGATAAATGAATTTGTTTGATTGTAGATTATGGACAGAAGGTCCGATGAATGTGAATGAGGATTGAGATATTAAAGTGTTACATGTATGTGAATGTGAATACCTATGTGCTATATAATGTGATTGATTGTGTTACATGCATTCCAATCATAAATGCACAATCAGATAATGGAAGTTGTGACTAGAGTAGCCAACAATTACAGCTTAAAGCTCAACGAGTGGAAATGAGCCTCGAGCTCACAAGTGTTTCAGAGCATTAGGCTCAACGTGTAATAAGCCCTATATCCTCATCAGATAAGGGATAGTTATTAATGAGCCAGTATCTAAAATTGATACGGGACAGTTCAGGCACTCGATCACAACAACGTAACAATTTGAAAAGAGTCTCACGATTATTTCATATGCATTTGGTTATATATGTTTGATTGATTGAAATGCATAATTTGCCTATGCTTAAGTGAAAATATGAAACGTGATCAAATATGCAACAATG
>JANSVA010111020.1:0-10209 GCA_025504915.1 Erythroxylum reticulatum
CGGACGAAACAAAAAGAAAGATGAAGCAGCAAGACAAACGACGCCAAAAGACAGATGAATGGCAAAGCAGACGATTCAGGTAGTCAACTTAAAACGAAGCAAAAGTCAACCTAAGATGATACAGATGGTCAACTTAAGACGAAGCATCTTTACAAATGATACAACTCTTAAGACGAATGACATCAGCATAGACAATATGACGTCATCTCAGACGACACGTCTTTACAAACGATGCATCTCTTAAGACGAATGACGTCATCACAGATCATTCGTTTTTACAGAAGATACATCTTTACAGACGATGCATCTCTTAAGATGAATGACATCATCACAGACGATACGTCTTTACAGATGATATATCTTTACAGATGATGCATCTCTTAAGACGATACCAATGTATACTCCTAAGCATCTCCCTTCTAAAGACCATAACTTACGACCCATAAGTCTAAAAATTCTATACTATATACCGTTGGAAAACTAAAAGAGAGACCTACAACTTTCCAAAAGGCACAATTGCCTATATTGGCCTAGTTAGAGCAGTTTCTCCCCCAAAGCGAAAACATTAATCCCACCCTAATGAAAACTTGAAATTTTCATATAAAGACTTGAAATGCCATAAACAACCATAATGTATATGTATGTCATTCACACCAAAATATAAGTTTTACAAAGTTTTAGTGGGCATTTTAAGCTGAAAATACATTAATATCTTACAATCCCAAAAATACAAAAGGCATTTGAAGCAAGGTTTGCTCAAATGCAACTAAAGCCTTGCTCTACAAGGTTGGCTTCAAATCCAAAATATACAAAAATTAGAGTGATGCCATGACCCTTTTCTACTTGATATCTTGCTCATCACTTGGACGTGGGGGAGAAAAAGGGGGTGAGCTTATGCCCGTGGGTAACAATTTATAATTGGTAATAAGCAAAACCATTTATGAAGTCTTTTCCAATGTAGAAATTCAAGTTATTGCAAATTATGTATGCATCACTTTTGTCAATTTATCATGAGCACATAAGCATATCAACATAGTTCGGGTGGATCCAAAACAGAACATACTATGCATTTCCACATAATGGTCTTACGTAGCCATGAACTTATGGGAGTCCTTCAAGGAGCTCCAGGACACTTGCGGGCAGGCGGGAGAAGCCTTTTTGTCAAAGTGCACTTGACTTAACTTAGGAGACTACCACAAACCCACATAACATGTATTTTCACAACTGTAAAACATATTTCCCAAAAGGCATATTTCAGAAACTTGGTTTTTAAGCTTGATATCTTTTCAAAAATCATTTTCATATGTCAAACAAAATTTATATGCAAAACATGCAGCACATTCTCAAAACATTCAAAGAGTAATAAATGCACGTTTTTGAAGTAGTTGAAACTATTTATTTCCATTTTCTTGAAAGAAACATTGATGGCTTATTACTTAATTATAAAATTGTAACCCACCTTGAATCTCCGTGTTTGAAAGCTTGTTCAAGGATGTCTCTCCTCTTGGCCCCCTTCAATATTAACAAAACCTCATTCAAAAGAACTCTAATTGGAAACCCAAAGAAATCCATTCATGAATTGATCCTAGAATACTTAAACCCATGCATTTTCTACGCTCTTAGAACTAAAACCTTTCTAAGACTCCAAAAGATTTAACATAAGCTTACCTTGAATCTTTACCAATTAAAGAATTTCTTAATTCTAATGGAAGCTCTAATCTTGGTCTTTCTTTTTCCCTCCTGGATAACTCTCAAAATCCCTCTTGAAGGCTTAGTTAAATTATAAACTAGCTCAACTCTCCTTTTTCTCTCAATTACCGACACTCTCTCTCCCTTCTTTCTTATTTTTTGTCTTGTCTCTCTTCTTTTCTTCTTCACTGACGTTTTTTTCTTCTAAAACACAAGTCTACAATTCCTTCTTCCCATTTTGCCTTTCCTTTAATGCTTTAAGACTTTATAACTTAATTGATGTTCCAACAATGCCCCTCATGAAATCTTATCATTCTGACACTTTATTTCCCTTAACCTATAACATAATATCTTACTCACATTAACATGCTAATTAACTCCAACACAATTTTATCTAGTAAAACTCCAAAATTAATTTAATCATGCTTATTCATAAAAAAAATTTCCAGGGGCCAACACCTTTAATCACCAAAGGATAGGTTGGAGTTAGACATCTATCTTTATGCTCATTCACGACACCTCAAGAGGATGGAGAACGTAGATACTCTAACCCTATTCTGAAAAATAAGGAGGATTATGGGGATTGGGATTTTGCTTTCCCATCTAGTCTCAACAATGGGTTTAATCTGTATATGGAACGTAGCCGTTTTAAGGGACTGGTTATTTAGGCCTAACATTGTCATTTTGGTTGATGGGTGAGTTTATTGTCTCCCCAAATATTGTATTCCACCTCTTTATTTAATAAAAAATTTTAATTTCTAAAAAAAAGGAGAAAAATAGAGAAAAAGATAGAAATTTTGAGCAGGAGCTCATATAATAACAGCTAGTGTAATGTTGTTTTTATTATTAATATATCGTTATTTGACTATTTATTTTCGAATAAGTGTTATCGGAGCCAGATTTGTGACTAAGTGTCAAGGAAATGAAAAATGACCAATATGGATCAGATTCAAATTCAAAAATTTACAAGGACAAATTATGAAAACTGGATCATCCAAATGAAAGTACTGCTCGAATCATAAGATTTATCGAAGATTGTTGAAGAGGGTTACACTAAGCTTGAAGATGCGATTGCTAAAGCATTTTTATCGTGCAAAGAACTTCCCTTAAGGAATCATGCAAGAAGGAAAAGAAAACCTCATTTTACATCTTTCAAGAAGATGATGAATCAACATTTAAAAAATTATCTGAGGCAAAAATATCAATTTAATTATGTCGTCCCTGCCATTGAAGAATCAAAGGATTTATCACAAATCTTTATTGATGAGCTTATGGGCTCTCTTTAAGCTTATGAGTTGAGAATGATACAAATGAATATACTGATGATTTGGAACAATCCTTGCAAAGCAAGTTATCTATTAATGGCAATCAAACTAGCGGTAGTTTCGAACAAGACAAAGGAAATCAAGGTAGCTATAAAGGTGCATACAGAAGTTGACATGGTGGACAAGGACATGGTGGGAAATCTTTTGAAAGAGGCCAAACAAATGAAGGCTATTAAATGTATGGTTATGGTCGAGGATTCCAAAACCGAGGAAGAGGCGATTTTCAACAGCGCAATAATAAATCATAAGTACATGTTATAACTGTAACAAGTATGACCATTTTAGTTATGAGTGCAGATCAACCCCTAAGAGGGAGGAAACAAATCATTTTCCAGCAATAGAAGATAAAGAAGCTTAATCAACTATTTTCTTAATGCACAAAGGAAATGAAAAGTGTAATAAAAGTGTTTGGTATCTTGACATCGGTGCTAGCAACCACATGTTTAGGCAAAAAGAGCTATTTACAAAAAGAGCAAGCCCCCATCAATCACTATGAATCATAGTGAATGGTTTGGAGGGGTTTATATATTGATCTAAGAAATTGTGCCTTTTGGTGTTTTGCAAATTTGCAAATTTTACACTGAAAATCAATGAACTGTTTATTCAAGAAAAGGGTGGGCACAATTGTTTCATATAATGAAAATTGGGATGACCCATCCTATAATGTTATAATAAAAGTTCACTATCTTTAGAAAGAAATGCTGAACCGTAACTAGTCTTAATATGATCTTGAGAAGTGTGACATCAGTCACTTACATTCACCTCCTCAAAGTAGTAGAGTTCCTCACACTCTTTAGCACTACCAATTGTTTCCTGAATGACAAATCCTAAAAGCTACAATAGGAAGGGGAAAATTAGCTAAACAATTCACTGTCCTAGTCAATTGGCTTATAGATATTAGGTTACAAGCTAATTTAGGGACATGAAGGATATGATAAAGAGACAGAATCAAATAACCAAATACTCCCTTTGTTGACTATCGAAGAGATAGAACCATTTGAAATTTTAACTTTTAAATTCCTAAAATAAGATGAGTATGTAGTAAATAAATGATAAGAACTAGTTATATGATAAAAGGCTCCTAAGGTCAATAATCTATGGAATATTAATACACGTGCTTAAGGCTTTTAAACAACTACCTCATTAGGCTAATAATCCAGAAGCAGACGGCTGACTAGATGTTTGGAAAGTCGAGAACAACTCATAGAGTTTCTCCAACTATTCAGAACTAAAGCTATCGTTATTATTTTTTCCTCCTGAATTCTTTTTAGCCTAAGAATTAACTTTGACTTAATAACCTTGATTTTTTTGTCTGGGTTTCTAGTTTGCTGATTTCCCATGCAATTCCTAGCAATCATCCTTCAAGTGACATGGTTTTTTTGTAATGCTCTCACACTAAGGACACCCTTTCTGTTGTTTTAGGCCCAAAGCTTATTACTGCGTTTGACCAAAGTTTATAAGTTGTTGATTTTAGCTGAAGCCCACTTGCCATTTATTTTGTCCATATCATGACCCACGAGTTACTAGGGTAGAGGACTCATGTGTTTCTTTTTCCTTCAACGTAACTCGTTGTCAACTCTCCTTACGGCGCACCTCTACAAATGCCTCTCTCGTCAACTACAAAGGGCATCGACTTAAGGTTCAGTCCTTCACTTCATTAAGTTCGCAATTTAACCCTATCAAAAACTCAAAAACCCGTTCACTTTCTACCTTCCTCTGGTAGCATATACTATTGCTAGGGCATTCCCAAGCCTTATTTAAACTCAAATCGATTTCTTGCCAAAGCCCTACCATTTTTATAAAGTACTTAGTGACTTCCCTTTCACCTTGTTTCAATTGTCACAACTTGGTCTTGATCTCAAAGATTTGGGAAGCATATTCAACATCCGAGTAGGTCTCCCAAACGACCTCCCAAACATCATATGTCGTTGATAAAAATAAGTAGACCTTTCCGATTAAAGGCTATATTGAGTTCACTAGCTATACGGTCACCATTGAATTTTTGGACCTCCAATGTTGGAGAGCCAACGCCTTAGTGGTGAGTGGTTCTTCATCTCTCTGGTAAGATAACCCATTTTTCCTTCTTCGTTTATCATCAACTTCATTGTTTGGGCCCATTCTCGGTAGTTTCGCTTGTTTAATTTCTCCATAATGAGATTGAAGGAGGAAAACTCCAGATTTTGTGTGCCCAAGGTAGGGGACAGTTAGTGTCTTTATTTTCTATCTTTGTATGTGTTAATTTTCTTTTTTTTTAAGGTTTGAAGTTATACTTATTGGAAAATAATCTTATTTTATGTTAATGTGTATTTTAGAACCAAATAGAAAGAACTGCAAACAACTTGGGACAAAAAGAGTTGAACCAGGCAGTGAACCTAACTAGACATGGCCTCGTGCAGTAAACTAAGTGGTCAACAAACTAGATCAAAATGCAATGCACATTAGGAACATCTGCCAAGGAAACATAAAATGAAACAGTTGAGAAAGAAACGTAGTAGCATGATAGAAGCAGTAGGAAATGCAACACGTAAACACATCCCACACTAAGACGACGACACACAACTGGGTAGGGAGTTTTTCTTTAACAGAAAATGACAACGTAGAGAGGGTGTGAGGTTTGCAGGGTTTTAAGTGAATAGTGGGGTGGACCAAAAACCCCAAGCTTTATTCGTCACATCAAGCAATAGTAAGAGGGTAGCAGAAGTGAAGGGTGGAATAAGAGAATTTCCGAGAGAGTGGTGAGGTATGAATAGTAAGGTGGACCAAAAACTATGATATTAAATTGTCCCATCAAAGCTACAGTAAAGAAAAGAGGAGAATAGAGGGCTTATGGCAGAGAGAAGAGGAGTAGCATGAAAAGGAGAGAACAGCAACGCCCATGACAGTCCTAACGCCTACGATAATTTCAAATAGAAATCAAGCCATAATAACGTCCATGTGAGATTTTCGTTCTTTATTTAAATCGATTTATTAGTCAAATACTAATAATTTTTCTGGATTATTATTTGATTGTTTGATTTTACAGCTAGGTACGCAACTAGTTTATGATTTTATTCAATCAATTGCTAGATTAAACAGATTGACGTTTAATTCTTTTAATCAAAAGTAGCGACTATGATTTTTATCTACTATGTTAGGGACATGATTCTAGGAAAAATAATTGTCTAGGCTAAATATACATCATATGTATGTGGTCTAGTTCATCGATTTTCTTGATTTATAAAGCTATTAATTAATTAAATTTGAGATCATATCCAAGTTATTGATTAATAAGGGTTAATTCAAATATATGTTTTGGTTAACTAAACATAAGAGAAAATAGGTAAATAATTTTACCACGACGAATGCTCAAATAATAAATTGGTTATTTTGAGTGTCGATGATCAATGTAAGTTCAATAATGAAGGAGACCAGAAACCAAGATTTGTTCCTATTGATTGTTAGATTATCATTGTTTTGCTATTAATTATTTTTCAATTTCCTATTTCAATTATATTATGTTTAATTCACAATTTAAAACCCCATTTTTATTGCGTAACTACTAATGTCTGAATTCTTTGTGGGAACGATCCCTATTTTCTAGTACTATATTAATTTGTGTTGCAGGAAGTTGGTTTCTTTAGGCGACAGTAGTCACCAAATGTTGGCAACATTGATGGGGATCAAACCTGGGTCTCTTGCGTGATAGGCGGGGGTACTCACCACTATACGACATTGTCGGGGACTTTTTGACAGTTTATGTACATTATACGTTCAAATCAATATAAACATTTGTAGTACAATCCTGAAATTGAGAAAACAACAAAGGTACTAAGAAAGCAGATGAAAGAAAGACAACAAGTATTGAGAGAAGAATGACAGAGGGAAAGGAACATAGACGCAAATTGCACTTTACGCTAACTGGCTGCTCCAACTGAGGACAGACAACCTCACTGCATTAATTTTCCAGATTTAAGTCTGGATTGATTCACTTATTACCCACTTTTCGAGGCACATTGGGAGAAGATCCTTATAAGCACTTGAAGGAGTTTGATGTTGATTGTATAAGGATGAAGCCTACTAATGTCACTGAAGAGTAGATAAAGATGAGGGCTTCCCTTTTCATTGAAGGATGATGCCCAAGATTGTTTATATTATTTACCTACTGGAAGTATTAGAACATGGGCAGAGATGAAGAAGTTATTTCTAAAGAAGTTTTTCCCAGTTGCCAGGGTCGCCAATATCAGAAAAGAAATCTGTGGCATCTGATAAAACACCAGGGAGTCATTACATGAATATTGGGAGAAATTTAAAAAGCTATGTGCAAGCTGCCCCCATCATTAAATTAGTGAGCAACTGTTGATTCAATGCTTTACGAAGGTCTTTTACTGACTGAAAGGAGTATGATAAATGCTGCAAGTAGAGGAGTGCTAGTTAATAGAACACCAGTAGTTGCATGGGATTTGATCTCAACTATAGCTTTTAACTCTTAACAATTTGGTATGAGATGAGAGTTTCGTCGTTGGAAAGAAGTTTAGATGATTTGACTTCTTTGGTGTGTCAACTTGTGGTATTTAAGAAAGAGGAAGTTAAGACTTGTGGTATTTATTCTATAGTTGACCATCCCACAAATATGTGTCCCACTTTACAAGAAGAAGAAGCCACGGCAATAGGTGGTTATTTGGGACAAGCTAGAAGGAAGTATGACCCATTTTCAAATACATATAATCTGGGTTGGTGAGATCATCCAAACCTTCATTATGGCAATAATTAGGGACAACAAGTAAGTTCTAATTTTTGTCCATATAAGTAGCCTTATATGCCTAGACAACAACAACAAATGGGACAAATTTCTAGTGAAAAAAATTCCTTAAAGGACATAGTCAAGACATTGGCGACGAATACAGTGAAATTTCAACAGAATACCATAAAATTTCGGTAAGATATGCAAGCTAACATATAGAATTGTAAGACTCAAAAAAGCTAAATGACGATTGCCATCAATAGGTTGGAGCCACAAAATTCAGGAAAGCTCCCTTCTCAACCTGAGGTGAATACAAAGAATAGTGCTTGTGCTATCACACTTCGAAGTGGTAAAGAGTTAAAGGAACTTACCCTAAAGGTTTCTACGCGAGAGGTTGAAGAAGAAGTAGAGAAAGAAGTTCCAAAGCAGTTACAAGAGAAAAATGAGGGTGATTCTTGCATTGTCATGCCTAAGTTCAGTGTACAATCTCCTTTTCCTAGTCGTTTTGCTAAGCAAAAGAAGGAGGAGCAACCAAAAGAAATTCTGGAAACTTTTCGCAAGGTACAAGTCAATATTCCTTTGCTTGATGCTATTAAATAAATTCATCGTTTTGCTAAATTTCTTAAGAAAATCTGTACCTCAAAGAGAAAGTTAAGTGGCAATGAAAAGGTACAGTTGGGTAAGAATGTTTCTTTTGTGCTTCAAAAGAAGTTACCACCTAAATGTCCAGATCCAGATATGTTCACAATCCCTTATAAAATAGGTAATCTAAAAATTGAGAAAGCATTGTTGGATTTAGGTGCATCAATTAAAGTTATGCCTCAATCTATTATGAATCTTTGAATATGGGGCTTCTAAAAGAAACTGGTTGAAGTTGATAATATGATTTTCCTTACTATTTTTTATGTCTTACAAATAGGTAATGAAGATTCATCCACTTCAGTCCCAATTTTATTGAGAAGACCATTTTCAAAAACTTCTAAAACAAAAATTGATGTTCATGATGGGTCTTTAACTATAGAGTTTGATGGTGATGTGATTAAGTTCAATCTTTATGATGCCATGAAATTTCCTAGTGATTATCAATCTTTTGTTTCTATAAGTTTTCTTGATACTTTAGTGCAGGAAACATTCATTTTGAGGGACCAAATAAATTATGGATTGTATTGAAAAATAGCTTGGATATTTAGGAAAGAAAAACACTAGCCAATTATCTTGCCATTCCTAAGGATATGGATACCACTATCCAGATTTTAGAGCGGAGCAAATACTTGGAGGAACAAATATGTTTTCTGGAGCTAACTAGAAATAATTCGAAGTTGTTGCCATCTCATATATAGCCACCACAATTGGAGTTGAAGACTCTTCCAGGTAATTTGAAATATGTGTATTTAGGTGAGTATGAAACTCTTCCTGTCATTATTTCGAGCAGACTAACATCTTTGCAGGAAATACAATTATTGGGTATGTTAAAAAATTACAAAGATGCTCTTGGATGGACTGTGGCTGATTTGTAAGGGATTAGCTTATCAATTTGTATGCATTAAATTCTATTGGAAGATGGAGCTAAGTAAACAAGACAACCTCAAAAAAGATTAAACTCACTAATGATGGAGGTAGTAAAGAAGGAGATTCTGAAGCTTCTCTACGCAAGAATAATCGATACAATTTTAGACAGTAAATGGGTAAGTCCAGTACAAGTGGTTCTTAAGAAAACTAGAGTGGAGAACACTTCAGGTGAATTGGTGCCCACCCATATGCAAAATGGGTGGAGGGTTTGTATAGATTATAGGAAGTTAAATTTTGTTACTCGTAAAGATCATTTTCCACTTCTTTTTATTAACCAGATTCTTGAAAAACTTACAGGGAAAACTCATTATTACTGTTTAGATGGTTATGCAGGTTATCACCAAATTTCTGTTGCACTAGAGGAACAAAATGAAATGACTTTCACCTATCCTTTTGGCACCTTTGTGTATCGAGGAATGTCATTTGGACTATGTAATGCACCTGCCACATTCCAAAGGTGTATGATAAGTATTTTCTTTGATTATGTGGATGACTGTATTGAAGTTTTTATGGATGACTTTACAGTTTATAGTGAGTTTTTTTATACTTGCTTGACTAGCCTTGAAAAATTTTTAAAACATTGTATTAAAAATAACTTGATTCTGAATTATGAAAAACCCATTTTATGGTTGATCAAGGGATAATCTTAGGCTACGTAGTGTCTTCTAAAGGAATTGAGGTTGATAAGGCTAAGATAAAAATCATTAAATCTCTTCCTTACCTCGTTAGTGTACTGGAAGTTCGTTCTTTTCTTAAACATGCAAGTTTTTATCAACGCTTTATTAAATACTTTTTAAGGACCACTCAACCCTTATGCAAATTACTTTAAAAAGATGTGGAGTTCAAGTTTGACGAAGCATGCAGGAAAGCATTCGATGAATTAACAGAGAAGATTCTTAAATCTTT
>JANSVA010111031.1:0-10208 GCA_025504915.1 Erythroxylum reticulatum
ATAATGAAACACATATGAGTTCACCACTCATCAAGATTGTGGTCCATAATAAGTGAATGCTTAAGTTGTATGTTTTAGGGTTAAAGTAATGGCCCACTTTATTTTTTAGAACATACTTGATTCCAGATTCATTTAATAGTGCCATTATTGATAGTAAACTGCTATCGGGATATGAAACTTATCATTCCCTTGAAGTAAACTCCTTTACTTACATCGAGATAAATCGCAACCCTATAGTTTAAACCATAATCAAGCGACCAAATTGATTATTCAACTATGAATCACTTAATTTAAATTCTAATAATATACATGTTTCCTATACTTACAAAAGAATCTCAGTACTCTTTAACTAGATATATAATACTCATACATATAAAACCAAACTCGTTTGTTTCATTAATAATAAATACTTTCATTACAAAACTGTAACTGGAAGAAAATTAAGTTACATGTAAATACACTTGCTTTCCAGGGGACTATATTTACGTAATTCCAACAGAGAGGAGGAATAGGAATCTATTGGAGCTGGTAAGATCAATGATGTGCTACACTAGCCTTCTAGCATCGTTTTTTGGATATGCATTACAAATGACAACTTATCTTCTCAACTTTGCTCCATCCAAATTAGTGCCTGATTGAGCCCAAGTTTATTATCTAAATTGGGAACACTTTCATGGCCTTTACTATACTTTTTGACTCCTAATTCTTGATTTTGTGCTTAAATTAATCCTTAAGTGTGCACTTTTATTTTATGCAATTTGATAGTAAAAATCATCACAATTGGTATTAATTGCATTCTTAAGTTTTCTAAGAACAATTGAT
The DNA here is from genome assembly GCA_025504915.1 of Erythroxylum reticulatum. Classification (NCBI taxonomy): domain Eukaryota; kingdom Viridiplantae; phylum Streptophyta; class Magnoliopsida; order Malpighiales; family Erythroxylaceae; genus Erythroxylum; species Erythroxylum reticulatum. The sequence continues at coordinate 823 of JANSVA010111031.1, forward strand.
ATTGCAAATTGCTATTTTTGATTGTAGGATCCTTAAGAAGAAGGGAGTCAATATGCTGAATTAAAGTCAACAGGAGATCATAGCCTTCGGGAAAAGATCGTCGTGGCTAGCCCATCTGTCGCTGCGGTGAAGAACAAAGAATTAGGCAAAACTTTTGGGAAAAGTTCACCGTGGTGAAGATTAATTCTCTTGCCGCGACGAAGGATCCAAAAAACACGTAACCCTGTAGCGAGCTTGCCTATCACCGCAGCGAAACATCAAAAAACTAAACATATTTGGGAAAATCTCTCATTGTTCCGACCCGACCCATGATCCAACATTTAAAAACATGCCAAATTAGGTTATGCAGACAACAATTTACAGATGTCACTCACTCTCGACCTTCATCCATCACCCATTTTTCACTTCTCATCGTTGCTCTCATCATTTGGTTGCTGCTTCCATGGATACTGTCGGTGTATCTATAGTTTTGAGTGTTATCGGAGTGATGCTTGGCTAAGCACCATTTCCTATTGAAGATGTAGCGATGGCTTGAGTTCGATGGGCTTCAACGGGGAGTAGTTTTACATTTTCATATTTGATTACATTGTTATAAAGTCCTGAGTTACGATTTATGCTTTGTAGTTAGATTTTTCTTGATTAGAGTTTAATCAAGAGTTAAACAATGTATTGTGTTATGGATTTGTTTATGTAGAACTTGGATGCTCAATATATGAAGTTTCATATATGTCTTTTTGGTGATTGTGTTAGTTCTTTTTTATCTTCCTAGTCGTGTATGATATTGAGATTATGCTTAATCCAAATTGAGCACTTTCATTAACTTACCCATTACATACATAAAGATGCATTCAACAGGTTTTAAGAAATGGAGTTCATTGATTAAAACCCTAGATTTAAAGAATTCTTTAAGGTTTATCATTCGAAAACTTAGTGAATTTCTTTCCCAAAAGATTTGTTTTGAACCATGATAGCCAAAGCTCGTTTTCAAGAGGATTTTATCACATTTGATCATTGTTTGAGTTTTCACTTTTCAATTCCCAAAAATCCAAAAACATCTTTTTTATACACTTTTCTTTCATTTAGTTTAATCAAAACAATCCAAAACCCCACTTTTAACTAATTTAGTTTGCATTTCATGACAATTAGGCTAGCTTAGATCATTTGCTCTAGGTTCCATTTAAGTGAGAGGACCCGAGGTTGCACTCTATACTGCAATCTTTGGAATTAAATTTTTGATTCGATTTCTAAGGGAGTGATCTAAAGACTTAACCACTCACTGATCAGTGCCTAAAACACCTAGGGAGTTACGGACTGGCCGAGTGCTTTCATTGTGGCACTTAAGGACTTGGGGCTACCCAGCCCATGTCCTAAGGCTTGAATCCACAAAGATGAAACCAAGTTAGAAAGTATGTTTGTTTGTAGGATATCTTACGTGTACCTAAGGGTACTATTTTTACAGTCCTTAGGATAGGAAGGTATTTTGTCAACAAATACAACGTTCTTGAAGGAAGAATTTGTGAGAAATCATAAAGAAAGAAATGAAGTAGTACTAAAGGAGTTTTTTTAATCCAAACCAAGAGTTGATTTGGATATAGCATAATAAGATGTCGAAATAGATTTAAGAGTTAAATCGAAAGAGTAGTCTGAACATCAAGTAGTGCCTAGACATAGTGGGAGCATTATATATCTAGTCATACAATATCAAGATTATTTTGTAGGTAATATACATATACATAGACATGTATGGAAAACATGTATATTATTATAATCTAAATTAGTTAATTCACATTTGAATAATCAAGTTGGCAATTTGATTATGGTTTAGGTTGTAGTGTTGTGATTTATCTATGTGTAAGTAAAAGAGTTTACTTCAAGGGAATGATGAGTTTCATATTAAAACATGCATCTTAGCATTCTTTTATTACAAACCACAATATTGATATGATTGGAATGGATTTTTACAAAGTATCAATCCAGTGTCTACATGTTGGAATTGTTAATTAAAAGACATATCAGGGAACATTCACTCAAATAAAGAGTTTATAGTGATATCGTCACATTTAAATGTTTTACGGAGTTTGGTGATTAAACTGGTGCCAGTAGTTTGATGGACAAGCTACCCATCAGGTCTTAACACCAAGATGATAACTTGTGTGTTAATCACCATATAGAGTAAAATGGGAATCTAGAAGGAAAAACCAACATAAGGGTAAAACGGTAACTTTACCCTTTATTATGTGGATGCTAAGAAGTTGTTAAGCAATGTAAGAAATATAAATAGAGGTTTTAAAGCCCATGATTGAATGTTGGGCTTACTTTAATTAGAAGCCTAAACGAACATTTAATATTGGGCTTGACTTTAGTTTAATTAGATTAATTAAATTAGAACAAAGTTATTAAAGAAAGAATGAGGGCATATTTCAGTTTTTATACCTAAATGTGCAGCTACACATTTAGTATTGAATTGCTAAATTAAAGATGGTTTTTATCACGGTTTATCATCATTAAATGGAGAAATGATCTTATCATTAAGTGGTTTAATAGTTGTCTTTTAATGATGGCATGTAATGTAACCTCTTAGCATTCATTTGATTAAAGAAAGGAAGAAGTGCATTTGATGTACTCTCTTTTCCTTTTTTCATCCATAACCGAATATGAGAATGTCTCAATTAGGTTATTGGTTTTTTCATATAGCCATCTTAGACAAATGAGAAGAGTTTCATTTATTGGCTTCTTTATGATTGATTAAAGAATGAAGTGATGCATTGGATGCACATCACTTCTTTCTTTCATGATAACCGAAATTGACAAGGAGAGTAAGAAGAGTTCTTGCATTTTTTACTCAGTCTCTCCTCTCATGTGTGCATAGCCAAAACTTGAATGAGAGGAGTCTCATATTTGGCTTCTTTCTTCTAAAAAAATCCCCTTAAAATATTTCTTCACCTTTCCCACCAAAGGATCTTGTTAACCAAGTTGTCTAAGAAGAACAAGTAGTAGATCGAATTGGTCAAGGATACAAGAACAAGGAGAGGATATATTGACAAAGAAAAGGATACAATCGTGTAATTGGACTTAATTAATGTGTAAAATGAACATAGTTCGATGTGGAATATGTTAATTAAAGGTTGAATAAGATTTGGATTTTTAATTAAAGCAATAACTTAAGGAAGGTGTTATTAGATAATGTTAAGTTGTCTTTTTTTTCTCATTTTGTATATAAATCTCTTTAATATGTTGAAATTGTTATTCAAAATTACTGGTTTTGTTTCTTAATTATTCTCAGATGATTTTTAACACTTGAGAGATGAAATTGAATCAAAAAGATGCAAGCAAAGTAAAGATAATCTGAATTCCCAAACTGGAAAAAAAATATTTGGCTAAGCGTGGGCACGTGCAAGGACAAAAAATGCCTATAGAATCTGTTTTGAAATTAGATTTGATTCATCTAAGATCTTAATGACCTTGATAATCAAATTGTTACCTTACTGATGGGGATCTACAACCTAAACATGGGAAAAAGAATATCTACTGGAGATAATGAAAAAAGGAGGAGGAGAACGAGGAGTATAAAGGAAGACATTTTTTACCTTTCACATTAGGCAACATAGGGAGTTTTACATTTTCTATAGTAGTTTTCTAGGATTTCTTAGAACTTTTGGAAAAAGACAAGGATGGAGACTTTGTATTTTTCTATTTCTTTATTGGTTTTCACTTTCGTTATGAGTAGCTAAATCATTCTTCTTGGTTGAAGGGAATCACGTTATCATCTAGTATGTTTGAGATTTATAAATAAATTTTATTTGATTGATGAATATTGAGTGTCTTCCAAATTACTTTTTATGATTGAATTGGTTGATTTCTAGGGTGCACAACTAGGAATTCATTTGTTTAATAGCCAGATTAGTAGGATTTGAAGTTCAGTTTTACTAATCAAAAGTGGCAATTAGGATTACCATCTTTACGTTAGAGTTGGAAATTCTAAGAAGGTACTTAGCTTGATTAAATGCATGGCATACATATGTTGTCTTATTCGTTGGTTTCTTAGTTCTTAAAGCTATTAATCAATTAAACTTAAGATCATATCTAAGTTGTTGACTAATAAGAATGTTTAGAATACATGTTTCTATTCATTTAATCTGAAGAGAAAACATCAACTAATGAACGTTTGTTAGTGGACTGAATTTTATATCAAAGATCCATATTTGTGTGATAACATTGGTGACCCAAAATTAAGGTTTGTTTACTGAATTTCCAAATCTAATTATTTTTTAATTTTCAATTTCAGCCATTTTTAAATTCTTAGATTTACATGAATTAACCCCCCCCCCCCCCTCCATTTTGTTTTAGTTTTGAACTTGTATAATCTTCATCGTAAAAATTCCTCATGGGAATGATCTCAACTCTTTACTAACTACATTTTTCATTGCTAGAATTGGTATTAATTTGGTTGCAGGTGATAGCAGTACCAAAATTTGGCATCATTTTTGGGGACTTTCTCAACAGCATGTGTATGTTATACGAGTAGACGAAACAACTCAACTGTTATTTGATTCAAATATTAAAAAACAACAAAAAGGTTACAGAAACAAATGAAACAGTAGCAACAATTGCAAAAAATGGAAAGGATGGCTACGGATCACACTCTTCGTGAACTAGCTGCACCCATAGATGCTCAACATCCCATTGTATCAACTTTTCAATTTTAGGTGACAATAATTCTTTTGAATTAAAATCTAGGCTAATCCATTTATTACCTATTTTTCATAGGTCTACCAAGAGAGGATCCTTACAAACATTTGAAGATATTTAATGTGGTTTGCATGGGAATTAAGCCAACGAATGTGACAGAAGAGCAAATTAAACTAAGAGCCTTCCCATTTTCTCTCAAGGATGATGCTAAAGATTGGTTATACTATTTAGCTGGCAAAAATGTGCAAACGTGGGCTGAAATGAAGAGGATTTTCTTTAAGAAATATTTTCCATCATCAAGAGCTGCTAACATTCGGAAGGAAATTTACGGCATTCAAGAACATATAAGAGAGACACTTTACGAATAATGGGAAAGATTCAAGAAACTTTGCGCTAGCTTTCCCATCACCAAATAACTGACCATTTGTTGATTCAATACTTCTACGAAGATTTTTTGCACATAGAAGGAGTATCATTGATGCTGCAAGCAGTGGTACTTTAGTTGATAAAACATCGATAGCTACAAAGGATTTGATAGCGAATATGGCTTCTAATATATAACAATTCAGGATACGTGCTGGGCATGGTTCAAAACACGTGAATGAGGTAAATGTTACAGTATTGGAGAAAAGATTGTATGAACTTACATCTTTGGTGTGACAAATTGTGGTTACAAAGAAGGAAGCAAAGGTATGTGGAATATGTTTAATATTAGGACACTCCACTTACGCATGTCTAGTTTTGTAGGAAGAAAATACAAAATAGGTGAATGTCAAGGGAAGTTCTATTGGACAAAATCAGAGAAAATATGGCCCATTCTCCAACACCTATAATCCGCATTAATGCAACCATCCAAATTTGCGTTATGGGAATCCTCAAGGATTGCAAGCTACTATAAATTTCCAGTAATTTAGACAATCATATGTTCCTAGAAAAAATCAACACATAAAATCAAATTCCAAAGTTAAGTCTTCCTTGGAAGATATAGTTCAATCTTTGGCCACTAACACATTGACATTTTAGCAGGATACTTAAGCTAGTATCTGTAATCTTGAAAACTAAGTGAGTTAAATGGCAACTTCCATTAATTGATTGGAGGCACAAAGTTCTAGAAATTTTCCAACACAACTAGAAACCAATCCCAAGCAAAGTGCTAAGGCTATCATGTTATGGAGTGCTAAGGAATTAAAGGAACCATCTCTAAAAATTTCCAAAAGAGAAGTCAAAGAAGAAGTAACAAAGGAGGTATTTGAACAACCAAAAAAGACATACAGATCTGTAGAATCTGCTTGTTCAGCTCCATTTTTTGAGTCGATTTGCTAAGGCGAAGAAGGAGGAGCAATAGAAGGAAATATAGGATACTTTCGAAAAAGTTCAAGTAAATATTCCTTTACTTGATGCAATAAAACAGATCCCACGATATGCGAAATTCTTTAAGGAACTCTTCACTTCAAAGCGGAAATTGAAATTGAATAAGAAAATGCAATTGGAGGAGAATGTTTTAGCCATTTTACAGAAGAAAAAACTTCCACCTAAATGTTAAGACCTAGGTATGTTCACTATCCCATGTCAAATTGGTGATTTGAGAATTGAAAAAGATTATGTTAGATTTGGGTTCATTAATAAATTTTATGTCATATGATGTTTATAAGTCTTTAAACGTGGGACCTCTTAAAGAAACTAATATAGGGATTCAATTAGCAGATCGTTCAAATGCTTATCCAAAGGGCGTGTTAGAGGATATTTTAGTTCAAGTGGGGGATATGCTTTTTCCAGCTGATTTTTATATTTTTTAGATAGGGAGTGATGATGTATCTTTGTCAACCTCGATTTTATTTGGAAGACCATTCTTAGAAACCACTAGAACAAAAATTGATGTTCATGATGGGTTATTGATAATGGAATTTGATGTGAATTAATTAAATTCAATATGTACAATGCCATGAAATTTTTGGATGTTGAACAACTTATTGTTTCTATGGATTTTATTGACACATGGGTGCAGAAAAATTCATTATTGAGGGGAGGAGATGAACTTGAAACAATCTTAGAGATGTGAGACACATCATAGTGGCATGACATGAAGGAGTCGGTATTGCCCAACAATGAATTGGAAACGTTGTTCTGTCGTTTAGAAGAAACCAAACCATTAATAAAATAGTTGTCATATATGGACATGTCCAAAAATAGCACCAAGTTGTTGCCAATGAGTTAAAGAGTTTGCTTAGCCATTTAAAATACATCTTTTTGGGTGAACAAATCATGTTACCTGTTATAATTTATAATAAACTAACTCTTTTGCAAGAAGATCAATTGATTCATGTTCTAAGGGAGTACAAAGAGGTTTTCAGTTGGACAGTGACAAACTTAAAGGGTATTTGTCCCACCATTTGTATGCACCGAATATTAATGGAAGATGAAGTGAGGGAGGTGAGACAACCCCAACGTCATTTAAATCCACTTATGATGGAAGTAGTGAAAAAAGAAATTTTGAAGCTTCTTAACGCTGAAATCATTTATCCTACTTCAAATAGCAATTAGGTAAGTCAGGTCTAGGTAGTTCTGAAGAAAATTGAGGTAACTGTGGTAGAAAATAGTGATGGTGAGTTAATACCCACTTGTGTTCAAAATAAGTGGAGAGTCTGTATAGATTATAGGAAGCTAAATTTGGTTACTAGAAAAGATCATTTTTCTCTTCCATTTATTGATCACATGCTTGAAAGACTTATAGGTAAATCTCACTATTGTTGTTTAGATGGCTATTCAAGGTATCACAAATTTTGGTTGCACCTAAAGACCAAAAGAAAACAACCTTCACATGTCCATTTGGCACCTTTCCTTATTGAAGAATGCCATTTGGGTTATGTAATGCACTAGCAACATTTCAAAGGTGCATGGTAAGTATTTTCTCTAACCTTGTGGAGCATTGTATGGAAGCTTTTATGGATGATTTCACAATTTATGGAGAGTCTTTTAAAACAAGCATTATCAACCTTAAAAAAGTGCTTCAACATTGCATTGAGACTAATTTGGTTTTAAATTATGAAAAGTGTCATTTCATAGTTGATCAAGGCATAAATTTTGGCATACGATTTCATCTATGGGAATCGAAGTTGACAAGGCTAAGATAGATGTTATTTAATCATTATCTTACCTTGCGACTGTGTGGGAAGTTCGTTCTTTTCTTAGTCACGCAGAATTTTATTGGTGATTCATCAAGGATTTTTCAAAGATTGCACAACCCATATGTAGACTACTCCAAAAATATATGAAGCTTGATTTTGACAAGCCATGCAAAATTGCATTTGATGAACTCAAAGGGCAACTTACTACATCTCTAATTATTTAGCCACTAAAATGGAACATGCCATTTGAGCAAATGTGTGATGCTTTAGATTATGCAGTTGGAGTAGTGCCGGGTCAAAGAGTGGACAAGGTTCCTTGTGTCATTTATTATACTTCCATGACACTTCACGATGCTCAGAAGAATTATTCCATGATGGAGAAAGAGTCTCCATAGTTTTTAGGTTAGAGAAGTTTCAGACCTACTTATTGGGCATGAAGGTGATCATTTATTCAGACCATAGAGCTCTAAAATATTTGGTGACTAAGAAGGAAGCCGAGCCACGATTGATTCGATGGATTTTACTTCTTCAAGAATTTAATTTGGAAATCTGCAATAAGGAAAAAGCTAAAAATTTGGTTGCTGATCATCTAAGTAGGATCATTCCGACTAATGCATCTGATGTTTTCAAGAAAAAATTTTAGATGAACTTCACAATTCAATAGGTAATTTTATGGTATGCTGACATAGTAAACTTTTTGGTGACTAAGCATTTACCTAGTGATTTATCTAGAACTAAAAAAGATAAAATTAAATGAGAGGTTAAATATTACATTTGGGATGAACCTCATCTTTGGAAATTTTGTGCTGATCAGATTATTAAAAGATGTGTTACAGATGATTGAATTCCTTCCATAATAAATTTTTGTCATTCATCTATATGGGGGGAACACTTTGGTCCCAAAATAACAACTCGAAAAATTCTTGAATATGGACTATTTTGGCCTAAATTGTTTTATGATTCTTACATGTTTTACAAGTCTTGCGATCATTATCAAAAAATAGGTAGTTTGGGATCAAGAGATCAAATGCCACTTACGAACATCTTGATATGTGAGATTTTTTATGTATGGGGAATAAACTTTATGGGTCCTTTTCCTTCTTCCTTCGGTAAGACCTATATTTTGCTTGCTATGGAATACGTTTCAAAATGTGTTGAAGCTAAGGCTATTTTGTCTGACTATGCTAAAACTGTTATAGATTTTGTTAAATCTAACATTTTTGTCAAGTTTGGAATGCCTCGAGCTATCATTAGTGATCGAGGGACCTATTTTTGTAACAAGATTTTTTAGGCTTTCATGAAGAGATGTACCGTCAAACACCAGGTTTCTACAGCCTATCATCTATTGGAGTTATGTAAATATAGTGCCCTAGAAAGCAAGTATATTTACATATAACTTTATCTTCTTCAGTTACAGTTTTTTAACGAAAATATTTATTATTAATAAAACAAAAGAGTTTGGTTTTATTTGCGTGAGTGTTATATATCTGGTCAAAAGGTACCAAAATTCTTTTGTAAGTAATATACATATACATAGAGATGTATGGGAAACATGTATATTATTAGAATCTA
>JANSVA010111062.1:0-10208 GCA_025504915.1 Erythroxylum reticulatum
AAGGCATTTGATTGGTTCTTTCATTTAACTAGTCCCATCAATTTCAATTCCTACTCCGATTGTTCCCCAATATTCAATGACACTTGTCAATAAATCCTAAAATCATTTATGAAAATTTTCATTGCCATTGCACAGTAATTTCTACTACCGTTTAACAATTATTTTGCCACTTGACAATTTTTGCTAGCTAAAATACCCAACAATTTCTAGAAATTTCTCCAAAAATTCCAAAATTTCTAAATCAAATTATACACTCCCCAAATCAATTTTCAACATATAAAAACTACATTTCTCAATATACTCACATTTATAAACAATTATACCCAAAAATTATCAATGAATGCATGTACAACTATTTTCATGTGCAAAGATTCAACATTCGTGTGTATGTGCATATCACATAATGCATGAGCATGAAATGCATTGCTAATCTCTCAGTGAATTTGTCACATTTACTGTTTTAGCCTTAACATGGGTAATGGGATATTACAAAGTTACTATGGGATAAGCTCTAAGAGTTTAACCAATCAATCAATGGTTTATTTTTTGTGGATTTGAATAGTAAATTAGTTAGATTTGAAGTAGATGGACATGTTCGTTTGAGAAATTACTTTTCTAACTTCAAGGATGTGTGGATTAGTTAGGGGTAATAGATTTAAGGTATGAAGGGAATTTTTATACATAGCGCAACAAACAAAGCTCTATATGGTTGAATAGAAAAAAGGTTAGATAAGGCCCTAGTAAATAAGGAATGGATTATTCAATTTCCTATAAGTAAAGTATTGTTTATTAACTCTTTAATATCGGATCACACTTAAGTATTGGTGCAAAATATGTTTGAGAAGACAAATGAAATGTTAGTTTATGCCCTACAGTTAATCGATTGGTTATAATTTAGCGATAAAATAATTTAAAGATATTCTTTATCTTGTACATGTTAAGAAGCATATGATTAAGTTCATATGATAATTATACATTACAGATAAAATTATAACGAGATTATAATTATGAGATTCATATTGCATTTATATATATTCCTAAGTTGCTCCTAGTCATTATTATATTAAGGCTGGACATTAATAGAACGTAAAAGACTAACAAACATTTTGTTTTTCCTTGGGAAGGAAGTAGTCGATCTCATAGGTTAAAGTACAGAGATACTTAAACAACTATGTTGGTGTTTGTTAGAGAACAAGTTTACTAAACTGACCCGATATGAGAAATCCATTTCGAGCATTACTTGTCTATCTATGAAAATTCTCACTGTGATGATTATGTAAGTGATCATTTGATTTAAGGTCTACAAAGTTATCTTGTATAGGAATTCCTATGTTTTGGTACTACTTATTGACATATTCTAACATAGGTCATTCAATCCGTAGTCATTAGATGTAGCATAAACTATATGGAGGTAGTTGTATGATCAAGATAGGATTCATCACCCAAAAGTAACAAGAGAGAGTATTCCGTTGTTCTCGATTAGTATTAATTTGGGAAATCCTTAGACAAGGTAGAATGACGTTTTTTAAATAGTTTACAAATGTCATTAATTGAATCAATAGCTAATGGCAGACAACTAATATAATTGGACTAAAAAAGAGTAGACATCAATTCTAAGCTCTATCTAATCATTGTGATAAAAAGATTGAATTATATGGGAAAATCATGCACAAAAGGTTAGTCAAACTACTTTTATATTTCTAAACATTTGAGTGGTCATGATACGTTACTAGACACCAATCTTGATTCATGTTTATAAATTATTTAATTAGATAATTAAATATAAAATAAAAGGAATTTTAATTTATCTAATTATAATTATTAATTATAATTATAATTTATAATCATTTTAAACATATTTACGAACCTAATGAGTCTCACATAAAGAATGGGTTGAAGAGAGCAAAGTTATTTTAATCAAGTTGGACTTGATTGTAAAGTTTGAGAAACTTTATGATTAAATATGAGATATTTAATAAATAAGAATCAATATGAGATATTGGATCTTATTTTGGCATAATTGGTATTTAATTAGAATTATTTGTAATTCTAAATAAAGTTTAATTGAGTAGAATTTAATTTTAATTAAATTACTAAAATGCCCAAAACTTATTATAAATAGGCTTAAGCTCTAATGGAGTTAGCATTTCTTGCTTAACCCTCTCTGTAAGAGTTGCAGAGTTCTCTCAACTCGTTCTATAGATACTATTAGAAGCTAGACAGTTGTGTGGCTACGATGGATGAGATGGATCAATTTCAAAAATGGTTCGAGAGATACGACAAGATAAGAATCAAGCTTCAGAATAAGTTACAAGTTATGATTCATACTTTATTATGAATTATGTGATAATCATTTTATAAAATTAAAGTGATTTAATTTTAGAAAAATTAAAATAAAATTTTTTCATAAATCATCATTAATTCTATTATTTGTTTAAATTTTTTGATTGTTATTGGTATTAAATTTTGGAATTGACATTACAATAGTTGCAAAGCCAAAATTGGAAGTCAGATATAGATGAAATATGAATATTAATAGTATGAAAAGTTCATAGTAATTTTAGACATTAAGAATTTTAGAAATTTATATTGTTGGGAATTTATTAATATGGAAATAAGAAACCCAGAATAAGATATGAGAGGGTGTTGCTCCTTTGGTTGTGCATATCTAGTGTTTAAAAGACATGGTGATGATAAGAAAAATAGGTAATAGTTATCTCTGAACTGAGGAGGCACTAGGCTGTGTTAATTTACAACTGTCGAAGTCTCACCATCTTTTAAGAGAACTAGAAACATTCAAGTTTGTTGATTTTTATGATTATTGTGAGGCATTTTTATTGAATTCCATGAGATGGTGTTTGCAAGAGTGGCATGACTAGTTTCTAGAATGGAGTTTATTTCTTGTCATCATGGTTATCGAAATAAGGAGCAGCCTAGCATGGTGGTGCTGATTGAGGCTGTGGCTTCATTTGAATGTAGCTGTGTAACTATAGTAGTATGGAGTTGACAAGAAGTAACCAATGTCCTGAGGAAGCGTAGCTAGATGATGAGCAAAAAACCCAGGCAATAGTAGGAGACAACCGATGAAAGAGAGAGGCAGCAACGAGACAAACCAGAAAACCCTAACTCTAGAACATGGGCGCCCCTTATGTAAGCCTTGGATGTAACACACCATTACCATAGAGCATATTCCTGAACATCCAGAGGACATCTGAGAACATACCCTACGAGAATGGCATGTTAGAGCAATCATAATCACTTATTATGGCATCACAGATACACAAGTATTTTAAAGGATCAACTTATCCCATTTCGTTAACAAAGTATAACTTACATCGTGGCATTACATTTCATAATCCATGTATTTACATTACAAAAACATTTGTGAGTTCACTGTTTTATACAAAAGGTTCATATGAAATGAGAAAAGTAAACAAACACAAACTAGCTAGACTCCTTAGATATCAGCTGACTAGACCTTTGAGCTATTCTTGTTTCCAAAATTGATATAACTAAACTTCTATTAGTTTGCCTTAGAAGCTAGGTCTCCTCAGTACCTAAAAATCAACATTGCAATTTTAATGAGTTTGTAAAATCAGTGAGTGAACTATCATCGATGTGCTCACTCAAATTAGATCACAAATATCACAAGTATATAACCAAATTCACAAATATATCATATTATCCAATTTTGTATACCACATCATTCAGAATAATCCAATCATTCATATCATCAACATGTACACAAACATTGCATATAATTATATCAACTCAATTTATTCAATCTTTGTAATCATTCACATGATATGCATATGAGACTCCACTTTCATTTTTATTTTTTATGACCAAGAACCTATTTAACTATCTTATATCTTTTGTGGATACCGAGCTTATTTCATAAACTGTCCCGTACCTATTATGGATTCCAGGCTCATTGATAATAGAGCTTGTGGCTTTTTGTGCACATTTATGAGCTTTAATCTCTTTTTCACTTAGGTCACTCCAATCACAACTCCTTTATTTGATCATGCATAACAATGTAATGAAATGCATCAAATCATATATTATGCTATCCATAACTTTCATTCAGTATGCATAGTCATTTTTTCACATTCATTGGATCTAGTCCAGAATTCAACATTCAGTTGAGAGCACATTTTCCATATTCACATACATTAAAAAAAAACACTTCTAATACAATCCCAAATATCAAACTCCTCGGACCATTAATGTCTGAAATTATCACAATCATATCAAGAACAATTCAACATCTAAAGGTTAATTAAAAACAATTCGATCATAGTGAGAAAACATCTAGGTTAACTTATAGTACGCTCTAGATAAGTTATTGCCTTGACGATCCAGAAATATCTAGATGTGGAAGCTCAATTTGTGCTTATATATCATGCAATGTACATATATTTACACATTACTAACTGGTTTAATCAAATGAGTACTCAGTCATAGATATGTATTTGTGTTATGTTCAATGCCTGCTCAATTGACTTTCCCGGGTATGTATCCTTATTCACAAGTCTTAATCAATCATTTATTATAGCTTGTATATATCTAGTTTACAATTAGGATTATGCTTTAATTAAGTTTGATTATTCTAAATTCATCAATCATAAATTCATCAATCCTTTCCTAGCATTATATATTCACACAATTTTCCAATTCACATTCATTCATACTTAATATATTACTTATATACTTTGGATCACGTTTACATTCATAAGAACATCTTTGTACTATTAACAACTCATAAATCCCAAATTTAGATACATTGATATCAAACCATCCATCCCTTAAGTTATATCATCAATTAACAACCTAAACTTATCAAACACTTAACTAATTAATCAAACAACTATCTAGGTTCATTTCAAGCCCCAATCATGTCTAAATGCACCTAAGTAAAGTAACTTATCCTTATATGGTTCCAATATCACACAAAACTAAACTTTTCTCACTTCCATGCATTGCCCACGATTGTGGAAAGGAGATAATGTAGCTCCCATGATCGTGGGATAGGTAATCTGAAGGTGCATTGTCCAATTCCATGATTTTTTTTTCTGAATTCTTACATCTTTATACCAAATTCAAAACATCTTCATCATAGTCCATTAATTATACCTCACTTATTCCTTAATTATACTTCAATTCCTCATCAATTTCATCTCTAATTCCCAACTTAAAATCATTCAATTGATAGCTCATAAATTTTGGTCTTTCATGCATCAAAAATCAAAACAAAAATTTTCATTCACTAGTATACATGTAGTCCTAGCTTTTTCCCATTTCAAGAACACTGCATTGGTACGTTTCTTTGGCATAAATTAACCTTCATTGCATTTCAAATCCCAATCTAATTCATCCATAAAACAACCTATAATCTACGATTTTTATACATCAAGACCAAGTCATAAAAGTATCCAAGTTCAAGTATTATTTTCCAGCACAATTCATCATCAACATCATATACAATCCATCTCAATTCAATCATCATAATCCTTCTATTATAACATTCCATAAAGATAAATCTTTTACTTGTCTAGATCAAATATCAAGCTAACTTAGCTCTCCATGCAAGCAATATCATCACCAATTCAAGGTAGAAATAAGTTGATTTTCAGCTAGGATAAAAGACCACAATAAGAACAACATTTTTCTAGTTCTATGACTATTTTGTTAAGGGTAAAGCATGGATTTGGTGTAGCAATTTAGCAAGAATTAAACCAAAATACAGAGATGAGATAAAAGCAAGTTTCAGTGGAGAGAGTGAAGAAGGAAGAGAAATGAACTCAGCAGAAACTTTTCTAGCATTTGTTTAATTAAACTAAGTGCAAGGTGTCATTTTCTTAGATTAACATTTGTCTTTAAACATGCATCCCATTTGTCCACTCCATAGGCTACCAAATGTCACAATAATACTAGGCCATTTGCCACTCAATTATCAATGCCATTTTTCATTTAATTATAGGCTTAGTCATCCTAAATTTTCATGTATCAACTTGTCTTGCCACTTAACATTTTTTCTAGACTAAATGTACATTTTAATTAATCAATTTTCCAATTGTAATAATTAATTTCAAATTTATTACTTGTAATCAATCAAATCAAAATTCAAGACATAAATATTTCACAATTCAAATCATGATCATTTTAAACCTTTCATGCCCTGAAATATGTCAATTGAGTGCATATGCTATTTTTACAATTGTTTATTAAATCATAATTCATGTGTGTATGCTAATGATATGCATGTGAATGGAATGCATTTCATGAATCCTCAATGATATGGCCATGTGCAACAATTTAAGTCTCTAACCCTCAATATGGAAAACGAGCTTTTATACTGGGTCAACAACAGACTTTTTGTGTATGCCTGTCAATGGTATACAAGCAAGAAAATTGGTTCAAGGTTATTTTATTAGGATTACTTTAGAGTTTAGTTTTTTTTCTTCATATTATTAAATTAAATTAATTATTAATCAGTTACAAAATTAAAGTAATTATTTATCTTAATATAATTAAAATTAATAATTAGAATAATTCCTAATTTAATTTAGAAATTTAGTTTCTAAAATTAGAATTAATTAGTTTCAATTAGATTGAAATTAATTAATTAGACTCCTTAAAATTAAGAAAAGTGTTTTCTTGAGTAATTAGGAAAGATTTTCTTAATTAAATTTATTTATTTCAATTTGATTAAGATAAATTAAATTTATGACTTTATTTGCTTAGAGAATTATTAGTCGATTTAATTAGAAATTGTTTCTTTATTATGAATAATTAGTTTCTTTTTTCTAAGAAAAATATTTTTCGTAGTTAACTTTTGAAAAGTGTTTTCATTTATTAATTAAGAAAAATGTGCTTTCTTTAATATTTTGGAAAATAGTTTTCTAACTTTTTAAAGAAAGATTTTCTAATTAATTAAGAAATCCATCTTTAAATAAATAAATAAATGAATTTCTTAATTAAATTTAAAATTGTTTTATTTAATTTTCAAAGTAGTTTCCATTTAATATTCGAAAATAGTTTTCCAATTAAGGAAAAGTAATTTATAATGAGATTAAAAATAGTAATTTCTAATTAGATTAGACATAATTTTCTAATTGGATTAGAATGTGTTAAGTAGCATAAATTATTGAAAATTGAGTCCAATTATATTTTGTTAAAAGAGTTAAGATAATTGGAAATAGTTTTCAATTGAATTTGAAAATTATTTTCAAATCAAAATAAATTTCTATTTGGAATAGGAATTTAGTTCATTTATGAATCAATGAGTTTAATTTAATTTTTAAGGAGTTGGAAATATTATTTTAGATTATAAAAATCAATAACTAGAATCAAATGAAGTTTTATGTTTTATGCACATAATTTTATTATTAGTGCATAAGTTGCATACTTTATTTATATGATTGATATATATATTGGATGCATGTTAAATTATATGTTTTATATATGTGATATTTTACATGCAATTTTGTGTTTATTAAGATTAATGAAATTAAATCTCTCATTAAAATATTAAGTGCATGTTGAAAACTTGATTGTTGTCTTCTATTGTTACAAGAATAAACTAGAGTTTTATTTATTATCAGGCTTATGGAACAAGCTCAAGGCTGCTTTAATCTGAACATGTTTAGTCTTATGATAGTGAGTTCTACTTGACTAAATTTGTGTGATTTGGATAAGCAAACTCATAATCATATGAATTTAGAGGCAAGGTTAGGAATAACATATAAGATGTGTTTTAGCAAGAGTTGTCACCTAATGGATCTAAAAGTTACATGAGATGTGATTGATAAAGTTATTATCTACCCAATTTAAGTTTAATTAGTTTATTGAGCAAACTCAAGATCAACTATATTTGAATAGGATCCTAGCCTACTAGAAAGATTAAAGTAATCTTCTAGAATAGTTGTGAGGGTTTTGATTTTGAATAAAATAATAGAAGTGACCAAATACATTATTAAAGTCCTAATCTCATTTTGTAGTCATAGAATATAATTAATTATTTGCTTTTCTTACATTTATATTCTATTCTTGGTGGAATTTACCATGTTTAGTAATGTTTGATACTAAGTTAGTGAACCAAATTTCTTAGACATAGGCTATGTTTGAGAAGAGTTCTCAAAGTTAAAAAAGAATATTGTATGCCTATGATGCAATTTTACTATAATCCTTGTTAAGGATTTAGTAAAAACAGTTTTAGAGACATATCAGAATCATATAGATTATAAAATGTATTGACATTTTAAGTTGACTAATGTCTAATAAAATTTGAAGACAACATGTATGATGTATGTCAAGACCATGATAGCAAGATGCAAAAGGTTGTATGAAGTAGTGTTGAATAATACCTTGATGAAATTGTTTCACTTAATTTACTACTAATAGCATAATTGCGGATTATATTTAAAGGCTTTGTTATAGTAAGATAACAGTTATCATTAGAAGAAAAATGATTTCATTCCTTTTCTTGTCTATACGTGATATGATAGAGATCATATGTATTTCTAATTCATGCTTATGAGTATTTGATATTGATTTTAGATTCAACATT
Source organism: Erythroxylum reticulatum (assembly GCA_025504915.1). Classification (NCBI taxonomy): domain Eukaryota; kingdom Viridiplantae; phylum Streptophyta; class Magnoliopsida; order Malpighiales; family Erythroxylaceae; genus Erythroxylum; species Erythroxylum reticulatum. The sequence goes on from JANSVA010111062.1 coordinate 8,573, forward strand.
ATTATAATGTTCAAAGCATGATAGGAATTAGATTGTTAAGTAAAAGTATTTGATTTAATATTATACAAATAGTGTGTATGTGTTGGATCAAAGGAGACTTATGTTTAACATAAGTGACAAGAATACAAAGTTGGATAACAACAACTATCCTTTTATGTCATATTGGTTAAATCAATATAACAAGAATCATAGAGTTACACATTGGGATATATGTATCCTTTTGATTATGAATCATATGAAATTTGTGAAACTTGCTAAGTTGAAGAATAACCTGATCAACCTTTGGTGAAAGAATGATGATAGTATTGAATTGTTAAATCTTATACATGTGATGTATTGGATGGAATAATAATTCATAAAAGGATAATACTTATATTTTATTAGATTACTAATGACTTTATGTGATATAGTCATATGTATTATATGAAATGTTGATATAAAATTTTAAATAGTTCAAAAATTTTAAATCTAAGTATAAATCAAGCATTGAGATTCCTGAAGTACTTCGATGTGAACATTGTGATTAGTTTTAAATTTTTAGTTATCAATAGGGAATGAGATCTCTGGTGAATACCTTCACAATAAAATTTTATAAGAGTATGAATAAGTTAGAAAGATTTCATATTAGATATGAAATGCTAAATCTTTGAAAGAGTCAAAGTTAATGACTCAGGGATGAGATGCATGGTTGAAGCATACATTATCCATTAAGTTTAGAACTAAATTGGATAATAAAAGGTTATGAGATATCCAAAATTATGGATGCAATCTTACAGATCCACTAAACAAATTGTTTGATTCAATGTATACTTATAGGAGAATGATTCTCAAAATAAGTAGTAGAAGTAAGATGAAATTTGGAAAGTTCAAATCTTATGACATCACAACCAAGTAGAACAAGTACCTTTGTTGATACATTTTATGTATTGTTGAAAGGATACGAGACATTGAAAGATTCACTTTTATGATGAATTCAAAGAGTTTATTTTAGAGATGATTGTGAATTTATCATGTCTGCAAAAAGCTTAGTGGGAGTATAGTTGTCCTTTTTAATAGGAGTATGTGGAGATATATTGCTTATAAAGAACAATAATTCTAACTTTTAATTGTTGAAAATATAATTGTCTAAGAACAACTCTTATTAGATATGAAAAGGTAACAACCTAATTCTAGGAATTAGATCTATACAGATAGATTGGAAGTTGTTCACATATTCTAAGTCCAAGTATACAAATAATGTAGCAACCCACTCTCATGGGGCATATCCCTGAACATACTGACAATATTTGAGAACATACTCTATAAGGGTGGCATGCTAGAACAGTCAATCAGTCAAACTCATTACAATTTTTTTTTCAAAACAATACATGTATATGCGAAAAATCAATAAACAAATTGAGTCCACTTTATTCATAAACATTTTCAATTACAAGAGTTACAATCATTATACAACTCATTAGAATTTCACTTATCACTTGGGCCCATTTCATTTACAAACATCCCTCGACACAATTGCTATTACACTTTACAATTTACACGCATACATTGCATAATATTTGCGAACATATAATTCAAAAACTAAAATCACTGAAGACATATGTGAAGTAAATCACTTGTTAATATAGAAAATCCAATA
>JANSVA010111073.1:0-10208 GCA_025504915.1 Erythroxylum reticulatum
GGCCTTAGGCTAGAGGAGTTGTTGGGGTAGGGACTGGGCTCGGGTTGGCGGGGGGTGGAGCCAGGCCCAGCCGGATGGGCTCGTGGCCCACGTGGAATGGGAGGCCCATTCACGTATGAAGCTCGCTCGTTAGCGTGGAGTGGCAGCGTCCTAGAACTTGTGAAGCCGTAACTGAGACGAGAAGGTTTTGGGGCGTGCGAGGACGAGGGAGCAGGGTTATGGGTGGAAGGAGATGCGTCTGTGGCGGCGAGGGGGGTGAATTACGACCTCGAGGGTCGTACGGTGGTGTCAGGACGGCATCGATCGCGTCCCGTCTTAGAGCCGTTGGGGTTATGGGGAGGACGCCTTTGGACTTGAATCCAAGGGCCATAGAGATCATCGAGATTTGCACCCGCAGAAGGAGATGGGGACATAGCCGTTGGGGACGCGAGTAAGTGGGGCAGGAAAGGATCTTCTGTAGGGACAACCGGTGGCTGTGGGTCGGAAGGGACACAGCTCTGTTTCATGTCCAGTGTAGCCATATGCAAAGCAAATCGACGGGAGGCCCTTATAGGCCACCTTAATCCGCTTGCCATCTAGTTCCACTATGGAACGAAGGGGTGAGTGCAGGTCTATTTCCACTACCACTCAGGCGTATCTGCCGCGCTGGGCTTGCTAGGAAGTATTGTCGATGCGGATGGTGCGAACAAGCAGATTGCCTAGAGCATGGAGGATAGTCGGATGGTAGAGCGTTACCGACAATTCTGGGAAGCGGACCCATGTGACCATATAAGAGACCTCATTAGAAGACGATCAGAAGGAGGGTTTCCAAGCTTGTACCGAGAGGGCGTGTCCCATGATCACCCACAGCCCACCCGTAAGGGCGTTGAGGTAGTCTTCCTCCTGCACAAAGTTAATCAAGAAAAATTCATTATCTAAATCAATTATCTTCATCGCACCTGAAAGTGGCCACAGGGATTGTAGGCATTGTTTGAGCATGTTGAATCCTATGCGGCGGTCCAGCAATTTGACCACAACCGCATTAACCCATCGCTTGTGGAGACGATCTTTGAGGGAGTTGGATAGCTCAATGCCTAGCCTAAGTGTGCCTTGCATCAGAGTAATGTCGCCCTCCTCGACCTCCACAGGGTCCTCATCTGGCCAGGTAAGTGTTTCTGCCTCTACTGTGTGAGATTGCCCAGAAACTGCGGCACTGTAACTGTGGGGAAGGTGAGTAGGAGCGATGTTTTGTGGGGGTGGATTTTTTTCCCTTTCGTGAATCCGGACCTTCTTAGCGGCGTGTCCAGTAGTGGTCTGAGCGTGGAGGTCATCTGAGAAGGGTCTGGTTGTTGCTAGTTCAGTGAGGACGTGGATGGGAGTTGAATGTCTATGGTCAATGCAGGAGCTTGCGAAGACGAAGGACTGTAGCAGTGAATGACAGATCAAGCTTCAAGCACTTTGACAGGAGCAGAAACAAGATAATGTTGAGAATGCTTTTGATAACACCAGAAGCTTGGATCAGAGAAGAAAATCTCAGTCGTTCGTTTGCAAGAAGATTCCTCAACCAAACTTTCTTACAAGCCTACATGAATTGTGTCATTAGACACCCCTCAGATCCTTTGTCCGTCTATCCTATTCTAACTTGTATTGAGGACTTTCACAGATTTCAAAATTTAAATAAAAAAGATAATGATGAGTAACTAGGATTGCCCAATCTATCCACTAGGAAAATGACAAGTAGCAGACAGTAGAATTCACGCTGCTCAATCTTAAGTTACAATTCTAAGGCCAGTTAAAAATCTCAAAGAGTACTGTATCCTTGTCAACCCCAAGGCCATTTGGCTATTGGGTGTTGGAATTTACACCAACAACTAAGGGCCGATGCGTTTTACATGATGCCAGACATGAAAGATTCATCAGCAGATGCATCATATGGAACAGTCAATGACGATGTCACAGTTAACCCTTTAGGAAATTCTGTATACATCCACAAACTGCCAAACAAAGGTACATTTTTCAGAGGAACAAAATGTTACAGATATATATTTCTTAGTTTCCCCAATTAGTAATAAACTCAGTAAATTAAGTTGGAAAATACAGCATTCATGCATTCAAAAAAAAGCCAGGATATATGACAAATACTTCTGACTTAACGAGGTATATACAGTAGTTCCTCATGAAATTCATGCACACACACCAGTCATCAAATAAGACATATATGTCATAAGGAGCAAGGGTTGAAGTAGTGTCAGGTAGAGTCTAGCAGTCATACATCATAATAACAAATGGCACCGTGAAAATTTTGATCACTATATTTTGAGATCAAAATGAGAGATCGATGACCAAAAAATAGTAACTCTAATGCTATAATGATTTGAACTTCAATTGCCAAGACATATCAACTGAGCATTTTTGGCCACTTTAAGCCTGTAAATAGACGACCTTTAATCCTAGCTTTTGGAAAAAAATCCTATGTTTCATAATGCTCCCTGGAATATAGATTCACATGAAAATTCAACACAGTTCATAAAACATGTATAAGAAAGATAACTAGCAACAATCAGGCCATATAAGACCTCATATCAATAGAAAGTTTATAAATGCACACAATATCATAGAGATCTTGAACAACCTTAATTGCACCTTTTACCAAATCTGTGTCTCTACCCTTTTGTGTAGAAAAATCAGTTCAAAAAGAACAAATAAAGGCATTCATCCACAGAATCATTGCCTCTTATAATTACAAGAAAGCAAAAGATACTGCAATAAGGCATGCTTACAATTAAACAGTAGATCAGATATCACAGTCCCAATTGTATGAGGAAAATGAAATATATGAATGCAATACATGTCCAATTGACATATTTGAAAGTTGTTGATTGATATGGATGAGTGTTTTATTAGGATTATATTAAAGGAGTATTTTATTTTTAGTAGAAGTCTATTATTTCCTTATTATTTCTGCACTAGTTTCTGATATAGTTATGTTAATAAAAACAACGTGAATAAGGGTCTTTCTAAAAGTCCTAAAATAACTTGAATAGGAGTCTTTCTAGGAGTCCTAGTTTAGGTGAAACTTTTGTGTTTCTTTGCCTATATAAGGCTATTACGTTATGCAATAAAGTAAGCAAGAAGTTATTTTAAAAATTAGCTTAGAAGTATAATAACTTAGTCTAATCTATGAAGACCTTGTCCTAGACCAGTGCTGCCATTTTCATCAACAAAAATAGGTTCTACAAGAAAGAGGTCCAACATAAACAAAGGAAAAGAGGTTAACTATCTTGATAATCATCCTTGGACTCGATCCCAAGCACAAGCATCTAACAATTTTGTATCATAGCAAGAGTTCATGGATGAAACAGACCATTCAGTTGAAGAGCAATCTTCAGTAGATTGGCAAATGGATTAGAGGATATGGGCATTAGAGATGAGGCAACAAGAATTGAAGGCTCAATATATAGGGATTATTTGTATGCTTGTAAGGTTGGAAGGTGCAAAAGTGAGCGAGTATCAGGCACCTTCACCACCACAATGGGAGGAGGGGACCGATGGGGGCAGCAGGGCAAGAATGGTGCCTAAATATACTAAGATGAAATTTCCAACATACAATGGGTCGATGGATCCATTGGTTTGGTTTCATAGGTGTGACTAGTTTTCCCTAAGCCAACAAACAATGAAGGAGGAGACGGTAAGCTTGGCTACCTTTTAGTTAATGGGGGGGGGCCCAATTATGGTTCTTTCAAATTGAACAAGAAGAACTAGGTATGCATTGGTACTCTTTCAAATGCCATTGTAATATGAGATTCAACCCTCACCTTAGTAACAACCCTATAGGAGAATTGGCAAACCTCAAACAAATAGGGAGCATAAAAGAATATCAACGCTAATTCCAAACACTACTGGCTCGAACCATAGGGCTTCCACGAGACTGAAAAGTAAATCTATTCATAGTTGGGTCGATAGAAAGGCCGTAAATCGAGGTGGAGATGCAATATCCTTTTAATCTTAGAGCTAAAATGTGGCACCTTACTCTTATAAGGCATATCCCCAAACATACTGGCAGTATTAGAGGACATACTCTACGAGGGTGGCATGCTAGAATAGTTAGTCAATCGAACTCATTACAAAATTTTCATAAATCACACAAATATGCAAAAAATCAATAAACAATTCGCCCACTTTATTCATAAATATTTCATTCACAAGTGTTACTACACCTATTGATCAATCTCATTTTCAAACATTTTCAATTTAGAAAGTTATTATAAACAAAATTATTCAAAAACACATGATACAATATTGCAGAATACACAATTTGATACAAAAATAAAGAAATACAAATGTTGATGCGAACTGATCTTAACCTCTATCTCTTACTCGAATGAAGTGATTGGACTCCAATTTGTCTAACTGAAGATCTTCTTTAAGCCTAAAAAATAATATTGCAATTTTGGGGTGAGTTTTGCAAACTCAGTGAGTAGAACATCCTCTATTGCTCATTCAATCACATAACATGTCAATACATACAATCACATATTTCACATCATTTCATTTATCATCATGGAGCATCACAAAACTCTTTTGTTCACAATTTTCACATTTCACATTTCACATTCAAAGTAGTCCAATAGCTCGTTTCGATCATTCAAATCGTACATATTACTTATATATGTAATGCACATGAGACTCACTTTCAGTTGTTATCGTTGTGATCGAATGTCTATAATTGTCTCGTATCCATTGTAGATACTGGACTCATTGATAACTTTCACGTATCCGTTTGGGATACTGGGCTCATTATACATAGTGAGCCTTTAGCTCTTAATCACATTCTAAACTTTAAGCTCTTTTCACATTCTAAGCTTTAAGCTCTTTTTTTCGGTGGCTATTCCGGTCACAATAGTCTTTATTTGTTCATGCATTCATGTATGAATTGCATCATAGCCTTTATATGTTCATGCATTCATGTATGAATTGCAACACATGTATTCAGACAATCAAATGTGCTCAATGTTGCACGTTCATATTCAGTATCATTATCTCATTCACATTTGTCATCGGACCTTGGTCCAACATTCAACATTTAAGTTGAGAAAATACATAGTTAGTCCAATTTACATTCAAGGAGCACTTCCAATGTTATTCATGCATCAAAAGCCTCGAACATTTAATGTACGAAATCAATACAATCACATTTACATAATCATTCAATACAGAATTTAAACAGAACAATCATTTAAAGTAAGACCATCTAAGTCGACTCATAATACGTTCGAGATTTGCATTAGCTTCTTGATCTAGAAATGTCTGGATGTGGATGTTTTATCCTGCAAACCAACATTATGCAATACACACATTGCACACACATTATTAATTGAACAATCTTATGAACACTCAATCACATACATATGTATTTGTGTTGTTTATAATGCATGCTTAATGAAAATCCCGGTTATATTACCTAAATTCACATCTTATGCTCATTCTCATTTCATAATTCATATACATCTAATTGAACTTAGGTTTACACTTCATTTGTACATGATCAATCTAAGTTCACTATTCAATTCTTATCCTTTGTATGTGACTAGGTTATTCTTAGGCTTACATATCAAGAATACTTGGTTATTTTAATATCATAACTTAATTTCTCGTCATTTCTTTTCTAACATTATATGCTTTTATAATAACCAATTCTTATTCACATTTACTTAATGCATATTACTCAACTCTTTTTAATCATATCTACAATCATATGAATATCTTTATTCACATTATATTCATGCCTTTGGTACTTTGATATCATCAATTCATTCACTAAGTTATAACCCCAATTATCACCTCATACATATCACACATTAGTCATTTAATCCAAACATCATTCTAGTTTCAATTCAAGCCTAGCCTAAATTAAGACCAAATGGTTAGTGAATGTCCGTTGGGTGGACTTTCATGTCCGCTGAGCAGACCTTCACGAGTCACTTATAGAAATGTAAAATTTTGACCCTCTAGACAGCAAAATCTCTCCTTGAGGTCTTTCATAAAAGTTGTAGAACTCGAAGTCCTCTTCGAAAGCATACTTAAATGGCCTCAATCTGAGATCCACAGTAAAAGTTATGCCTTTTGCCCCAAAACTTATCCAATTACATCCTTATTTTCCAGATTTCTTACTCTTTACTTACTACATTTAATAGCTTATGCTTGGTCTATCATTTCTAGTTTAATACTCATCATTTTTGCATAATTTTAACTCAATTTCAACTCAATATCATCCATAAATAAATTATAGTCCATAATTGATCACAAACACTAAAAACAGAACATATATATATATACATTCATCATCAACTTTCTGCACATTTCATCTTCGTTTCCACCTTCATTTTACTTCTAATTATCACCTTAATTCACCTCATTTCAAGAGCATAACTCAACATCTTGGTTAACATAACTTTCAATTTCATTATACCCTTAATTCACAACTCATAACATCTACATAACAACTCATCACTCATGGTTTTCATACTCTCAAAACAGAACACAAACATATGTATTCATCCATCAATTTACTGCACCCAGTACACAACTTCAAGTCAAAATTTGAACCTCTTGAATTCGATGTCTATGAAAAATGTAGCCATATGTCTCTAATGTAATCCAAAATTAAAAATTATCCCATTTGGATATCCACAAATCAATTTATAGCTAAAATACCGACGCATATCTAAAGGAAATGTTATAGCTAACATATTCCAACACACTTTAAACACCAGTACCACTTTATCTCTAAACTTCCATCCTAGTTCTTCTCTTTTCAAGACACTACACTTATCTTTTCTTTAACTTTAATACTCAATCCAATCCATTTCTAAAACAACTAATGATCCATGTTTTTATACATCAGAAACAGAAGTTGAATATTCATTCATTAATTAATTTACTACCTTCTCTAACAAAATAAAGATAGGACATAATCACATCTCTATAACAACCTATGAATCATTAATCATCACATATACAAAAGTAAGACATTTATATATACATTTCATCACTCATGGATCACAAAAAAAAATTTCATGACCAAGTCATCATTCTCAAATTACTTATCATAATAGTTTCATTTAACATTACCCATGATGATTAAAACATAACTTGATTTAGCTTCAAAATCTTCAAAAGTTCTAAGAAACCCTAGCTTTCCAAGCATCTCACATCATCTATACAGAAGTGAAGTAAGCTGGGTTTTCTAGTGGTAAGATGATGAAGATAACAAAAATGGAAGTAGCAAGTTAAGGATGAGAGCAAGGTTTAATGATAATGCTTAGGAGAAGAAAGTATCGTAGATGAAGACAAAAACATGAAGAAAATGAAGAAGGGAGCATAAGTAGCAAAAATAATGGGTGAAAGAGAAGGATGTTGGTCTTTCAAAGAAGGAAATGTCATGACTGGTGAGTGGCAAGTGTTGTGACACTTGTCACTTGACACTTGTCCTTTTATTGTGGTCTTCATTTGACCACTTTTTAATAACTAGTCTATTTATCTCCAAATTCTAGTCCAATTGTCTCCCAATTTTTAATGACACTTGTCATTAAATCCCAATGTCATTTATAAAAATTTTCACTGCCATTTAACTCTTATTTCTACTACTATTCATCATTTGTTTTGTCATTTGGTATTTTTCCTAGGCCATAAATACCCATAATTTCAGAAAATTCTCATATTTTACCAAAAATTTTAATTCACTACTTATACACTACAACTCAATTTTTAAGACACATAGTACATAATTCACATTTTAATCACATTAAAGCAGTCATTTGTACCTAAAAATGTCAATAAATGCATGTACAATCATTTTAATGTGAAAAACTCAATATTCACATATGTGTTATGCCATATTATGCATGAGCATGAAATGCATTTTTCTAATCTCTCATTGTTGTTTCTCAATTACAGAAATCTAGGGTTCTAACCTTTAATATAGGAATGAGATGTTACATACACTGAGCTTAACAAGAGGATGTGAAACAAAATTCCAATGTATGCAGATGCAATACACCCAAAGGGTAAGAGGTAGCTGAAACATCACCCTATGGCCATCTGCGCAGTTGGACAGTAGTAGTAAAAATATCAATGCAAGTGTAGCTCCACTTTTAAGCAGTAAGATAAACTCAGGGGCTAAAACAACAACCTCCAGTATAACAAAGACTCCACCTCGATAGGAACACGCTTAACCAAAGTAGAAATGGCTGAAAGAAGAGAGAAGGTTGTGCTGCAATTGCGACGAGTCTTATTTGGTGGGGCAATGTAAAATACTATTTCAGATTAAGGTGGTAGATTCTGAGGAGGAAGAGGAGGATATATCTTTGCATACCATCACTGGCATAACTTGATTTCGAGATTGAGGGCAAGCTCGATGTTGAAGAGGGGAGTGATGATATGGATGAGTGTTTTATTAGGAATCTATTAAAGGAGTATGAGTGTTTTATTAGGAGTCTAATAGAGGAGTATTTTATTTTTAGTAAAAGTCTATTATTTACCTATTATTTCTGCACTAGTTTTTGTTATAGTTATGTTAATAAAAATAGTGTGAATAGGAGTTTTTCTAAAAGCCCTAAAACAGCTTAAATATGAGTCTTTTTAGGAGTCCTAGTTTAGGTGGAACTTTTATGTTTCTTTGCCTTTATAAGGCTATTACGTTATGCAATAAAGTAAGCAAGAAGTTATCATAAAAAATATCTTAGAAGTAAAATAACTTAGTCTAATATAGGCAGACCTTGTCCTTGACAAGTCCTGCCTAGTTTCATCAGCAAAAATAGGTTTTGCAAGAACGGGGTCTAACATAAACAAGGGAAAAGAGGTGAACTTTCTTGAGAATCATCTTTGGACTTGATCCCAAACACAGGCACATAACATTGATGTATGAAATTAGATAAATGGTGAGAAATATAAAACGCAGCAATATACAATAGAAATGTGCATTAGAAGACCTTGGAATAACCAACCAAAAGAAAGATAACCATTTTAATAGAGGAGATATGAATAATAAACAATGTGTTGGATCGAAAACAAAAGCATGCAAGATTTGACTAAAATGGTAGATTTCAAAACTTTTTTGAAATTAAAACGTAGTGTAAATAACATAACCAAATCAACATGTTTTAGCCATACATGATATGGTATAAGGAAAATAATTTACATAAGAACAATGTGGTAGAAATATACCGACTCTTTGCTATAGCTTTGACTCCTTGCTTTTGTATCCTCTCTAAATCCTTCCTATAGCGTTGACTCTTCTGTATCCTTTCCTTTGTCAATGTATCATCTCCTTATTGTTGTATCCTCGACTAATATGATCTATCGCTTGTTTTTCTAGGACAACTAGGATAACAAGATCCTTTGGTGGGAAAGGAGAAGAAATATTTTAAGGAGATTTTTCTTAGAAGAAAGAAGCCAAAAATGAGACTCTTCTCATTCAAGTTTCAGCTATGCATGCATGAGAGGAGAGAGTAAGTCTAAAAATGCAAGAACACTTCTTACTCTCCTTGTCAATTTTGGTTATCATGAAAGAACGAAGTGATGTACATCTAATGCATCACTTCATTCTTTAATCAATGATAAAGAAGCCAATAAATAAGACTCTTCTCATTTGTTTAAGATGACTATATGAAAAAGACCAATATCCTAAATGAGACCTTTTCATTTTCGGTTATGGATGAAAGAAGGAAGAGAAAATACATTAAATGCACCTCTTCCTTTCTTTAATCAAATGAATGCTAAAAGGTTACATTACGTACTATCATTAGAAGACAATTATTAAATCATTTAATGATAAGATCATTACTCCATTTAATGATGATAAAAGCATGAAAAAAACCATCTTTAATTTAACAATTCAATGTTAAATGTGCAGCTGCACATTTAGGCATAAAAAACGAAATATGCCCTTCTTCTTTCTTTAATAACTTTGTTTCAATTTAATTAATCTAATTAATCAAATCAAACCAAAGTCAAGCCTAATATTAAAGATGATATCACTATAAACTCTTTATTTGAGTGAATGTTCCCTGATAAAATTTTCAATTAATAATTCTAACATGCAGACACTGGATTGATACTCTGTAAAAATTCATTCTGATCATATCAAGAATAATAATGAAACACATATGAGTTCATCACTCATCAAGATTGTGGTTCGTAATAAAAGAATGCTAAGGTGTATATTTTAA
>JANSVA010111121.1:0-10205 GCA_025504915.1 Erythroxylum reticulatum
TGTCACACCAGTGAGAACCTCCAATATCTCATGGGTTGACATTTTAAGTCACACCCGTGAGAACCAACATGTCACACCCGTGACACCTTTACCATAGTCACATATGTCAGACCTTCTCACGGGAGTGATTTAACATGTCACGCCCATTAGTAGGGGTGACCATTCGGGTAATTCGGGCCCAATTTTCACTGTTCGGGCCCGGCCCGAATTACCCAAAAATTTTTTTCCATTACCCGGCCCGAACCCTAACTTTCAATTACCCGAACAGTGAATTACCCGAAATTTTTTTCCATTACCCGGCCCGAACCCGAACTTTCCCGACCCGATTTACCCGAATTACCTATTTATCCGGCCCGATTTACCCAAATTACCTATTTATCCGGCCCGTTTACCCGATTTACCCGAATTATCCCGGCCCGATTTACCCGAATTATCCTAATTACTCTATTTCATAATTCTTTTAAACCTAATTCGGGTAATCGGGCCGGTCCGAATTTTATCGAAGTTACCCGTCCCGACCCGAAAATAATTCGGATAATATTCGGGCCGACCCGAATTAACCGAAATTTAGCATTTGCTTACCCGAATTAATTCGGGCCGGGCCGGGTAATCGGGCTGGCCCGAATAATGCTCACCCCTACCCATTAGGCATTCCAAAATTTCTGATTTTACTCTATTTTTTTCTTTTATAACAGGCTTTCACTAAATAAATCGTTATATCTAAATAACATACATATTCTCATTAACTTTTTTTTGAAAATGTAGATGTCGTTATGATGTTGATTTAACTGATGAAACATGAACTATCATAACTTCTATTTTTGGCGAACTTGGTGAAAACCTCTTGAAGTTTAATGCAACTGAAGCTATGTAATTTTACCACTAGGTTATATTTTTTTAACTTACTACAAATAGATTTACATTTAATAACAACAATTATGATATGTTTATCATATGACAAATGCTCTACATTTTTACCTTCCCATAACAAGAGTATCGAACATCCTCTAGAAAAGGTACATGCAAAATTGAAAACCAAGACATTTCTTCGTCACATAAAACCTGCTCACATCCACTCACTAGATGAAAGACAATAGTTCACTATTATCTATTACCATGAAGCTGATGACGGTGAATTGCAAAAAGGTTCAACTTTAATTAGAAAAGAAGATGATGTTTCAACTGATGATCCAAATAACAATGCTAACATTACGCTTAGATCTATTTCGGGTATTTATCATTATTTATTCAACCAATTATTTGCAATTTTATCTTTATCAAACTACGTGAGCTTCTTTTTTCGTGAATTATATTATCATTTGTTATTTATTTACTCAGCATTTTTATCAAAAAAAATAATATTCGCTTTTATACTCCGTGGCTAATATATTTTGGTTCTTTATATTTTTAGAAGATATTGTTGCTTCTTCTTCAAGATTAAGACATGTCTTCACAAAAGATTCAGCGACACTGAACCCCCACCAGCCTCAAATGCAGATGTTCATGACAACAAAAAAAAAACTCAAATTATCATAGATTTTTTTCATAGTTCGTCAAACAACATAAACATGTAACTTTTCTACTTTTTGTGCTTTATTTTCCTCTTTTCTTGAACTTCAAAATTGTGAGTACCTGTATGGTAGTTTTTTTGTTGTTAATTAACAACTATCACTAACATTTTGTGACTTAGTTCAAAACCGTGACTTTGTTAAGTCATTAGACAATTCTCTTTATTAAACTCATCCACTTTCATAAAATAATTACTTCTAAATTCATACAAATTTCAACATATCAAAAGAAACTATTTTCTTTATTTATTTATTTCCTTTCTTTTGACATGCCTTGTTTTCTCTTCCATTTTAATTCCTATCACATGCATTATTAATTGCTAATTATTATTAAGTATTATATAGTAATATTAAGTATATATATAGCTCTTTAGGACTAATAAGTCATATCTACGATTTAAATTAATTATCTCAATTAATTTTTATTTATTATTAGTTATTAGTTAATTCTGAATTATGTTCCTATTAACTATATAACATTTATTAATTCTTTCATATTTTTATTTATTAAATATATATATACTAAGCAGGACGAATATGCATTTCTTTTAATATTATTATTTAATTTTAATTGTTCCATTTTTAATTAACATTAATTATTAATTGGTTGTTAATTATGTCATTATATAGCTTTATAATAAACTCCTCCATTTTCTTCCAATAACTTTTAAATATATATAAAAAGTCATACCTGTGACTTAATAGTCATAACCGTGACTTTCGTGCACGGTTGTGACTTGTTATTTTGATTTTTTTCTTACCAGGCTTTTTCATGATTATTGTTAATTAATAAATAGGCATGTTCTTATTAATCCTTTCATATTATTATTTAATTATTAGTTTAGTTATAATTGTGTTATTATTCATTAGTTGTTATTATTAATTGGTTGTTAATTATGTCATTACAAAATTTTAATTATTAAATATATATACTACTATTGATAAAAAATTTTGGTCAAATATTTTAAAAGTAAAAATGTAACTCTGATTTTAACAGTCCTCTTGATGTTAGGTACAATTTAATTATCTACTGTAAATACTTGATAGATGTATTAATGTATTAGAATTTACAATTTTTAACTGATTATCTTTTCTAAGTATCTATTAACTCAACAGTTCAAGTTATCTCTAAAAGTCACTAAATGCAAGAGTTATAAAGCGAATATGATTTATCCATTTGTTTTTATTACTGTACCAACTTTATATTATTCTGACCCTACAAGATTATTCTATATTGGAGCCATTCTCACCTTTTTGCCTATATTGCTGATGCGTGAAAGTTACATAATTTAATAAGATCAAATTAACCATAACACCAACTATTTTTATTTTATCTTTTGCTAAAACTACATGAAAACTCTCAATTAAACATAAACATTAGGGTTAAACCTGCACCACATAAACATCAAAATCTACATAAACATCAAAATCTACAATCATCTAATAAACTAAAACTATTTAAGAAGCAAAAATTTCCACTTACAAATTAAACATTTTCACAAAAGAAAACAATAAATTCAAAATCGCAAATCCATGCATATAACACTTATATTAATTATTAGGACTCTTTTTTCTTCACCGACTCTCTTTGATTTTCTTCTCTTCTTCCTTTGTCTGCATCACCTCTGTGTCTCCAAATGTCATTAAATGAGTGAATATTAATGCCCCTTCATTCCTCATTCACAAAATAATGTTATTAATATTCATACAAATTTTAACAAACAAAAAGAAGTCAAATTAAATAAAATTAACCACAACAATACCTCAATATTAAACTACAATTGTACTCAACCAAAACCAAAAACACTAAACCATGAAAACACAATCACCAAAAAAATAAATTATAATAACAATAAATTATTTTATCATTTAATAATTAAAGATGTCAAAAATCAATTCAATAAACACAACCTAAGATTTTAAAAAATTATTCTTCGCATACATAACCATAATTAACAAGTAAATCAATTGAAAGACCATTAACAAGTGTAATAGACACTTACTCCACTTTCCATTCTCTCGAGCATTCAAAGGTCACAAATACTTGTTCATTATTCATTTCATGTAAAGAATTAACCATAAGCTTGCTTACTAATCCAATCTTCACTATTAAATATCTAACATAAACATTAATTCGAAGGTCTTCATTTTGGTTGTAATGGGCCAAGCTAAAGGTAGGGGAAAAGATAAAACTAAGGTCTAAACCATAGGGCTAATTAAACATTTAAAATGATACAAACCAATTAAATATAAAACATACAATTTTTTTCAATTACAAACTTAACCCTACCAATCTCCCTTACTTTTCCCTACTCCCCTTTCTTTTCATTTTTTCCTTTTTTCCTTTTTTTTCATTGCATTTTCTGCTTCTCTTTCTTTTTTTCCTTTTTTTAAACTTTATATGATTTGTTTTTTTTCCAATATACAACAACATAAATTCAAAAATGAAAAAATGTAAACAACAAATGCAAATTATTTCAATCCAACCCACCCTTAACTTATAACATAACTATATGCTATACTTCTCCCATAAGTATTCCCTGTAACCATTTATACCTTTTAAATGCTCAACCTGCCCTTACAGCTAATGTAATCAAAAGAGATAAATAATCAAGGCCAAGGCTTATATTTTGGGTTTTAACCAAAAAAAAGGTTTCATCTAAGCTCAAAGGGGCTTACTAAGGAAAATATCATGTGGCTTTTTAAGCTGTCAAGATAAATCCTAAATGCCTTCATCACTTCAATGTTTGCATAAGATTATGTAACCTCAACTAGTATTTGCAAGCAAGTTCTAGATTTGCTTAACCATGAAAGAATATTCTCATCAATGAATACTTTTAATTGGTATGTAATATCTCAAAAAAGCTCAAATTTTACCAAAAGGAAGGTCAAATTCATCAATCACAACAAGCTAATACCCTTTCAACTGAAATCCAAGATGATTAGTTTATGCATGCAAGTATATTAATTCACTCATATTATGCATTTATAATCCTCGTTGAGTTCATTTAATAACTGAACATCTCAAACTATTAAACAAGAAAACAAACACGTAATGTGCAAATATATTTTGGATCAAAAACATAAGCTCGCTATATTTGGATAAAAGGTAGATTTCAAAACTTTTTAGAAACCAAAATTGCAGCAGAAGCAATATAACCAAATCAACATGCTAAGCCATACATGAAATGATATAAGGAAAATAATTTACATAAACAACAAGATGGAAATTATTACCAACTCCTTCGCTATAGCCTTAACCATCACTGTGTTATCCTATCCTTGGCAATGTATCCTCTCCTAGGTAATGTATCCTTTTCTCGTTATTGTATCCTCGACCAATCAAATCTACCATTTGTTCTCCTTAGACAACTTGGTTAACAAGATCCTTTAGTGGGAAAGGAGAAGAAAACTTGAAGAGATTTTGCCTTAGAAGAAAGAAGCCAATGATGAGACACCTCATGCAAATTTTGGCCAACTCATGAAAGATAGGAGAGAGAGAGATAAAAATTCAACAACACCTATATTCCTTCTCTAAATTTTGGTTAAGCCTCAAAGAAATAAGTGAAGTGTAGCCAATGCATCACATCCTTCCTTAATCAATTATAAAGAAGCCAATAAATGAGTCTCTTTTCATTTGATTTAAGATGACTATATGAAAAGACCAATAACCTAAATGATACATCTCATTTTCGGTTTTGTGTGATGAAAGAAGGAAGATGATCTATCAAACGCACCTCTTTCTTCCTTAATCCAATGAATGCTAAATGGTTACATGCTATCATTAAAAGACAATCATTAAACCATCTAATGATGATAAAGCATGTTAAAAACCATCTTAAACATAGCAAACCAATGTTAAATGTGCAGTTGCACATTTAACCCATTAAAACTGAAAATCCACCTCCTTTTATCTTTAATAACTTTGTTTTAATTTAATTAATTAAATTAAACCAAAGTTTAGTCCATTTCTAAATCCTCATATAGGCTTCTAATTAACAATTAATTAAAGTCAGCCTAACATTCAATCATAGGGTTTAAAACCTCTATTTGTATTTCTTATTTAACTTGATAACCTTCCTAGAAGTCAAATGGGGAATCTAATTGGACTTATATAATTCAAGCTCCAATAAGCCCGTAATGAATTTAATCTCATTAGAATTAATTCCAACTTATTAACTAAATGTCATTCCACTAAAGAAAATTAGTTGAACTCTTGAATTACTAAATATTATGAGAACACATGTTTTAAATAAGATGTCTAATTGCAAACTCTAACATGAACCATATTATAGCCATCCACACAATAAAGGATAAAATTACCATTTTGCCCTTATGTTGATTTTTCCTTCTAGATCTCCCGTTTTACTCTATATGGTGATTAATACACAAGATCTCATCTTGGTGTTAAGACTTGATGGGTAACTAGTCCATTAAACTACTGGCACTAGTTTAATCACCAATGTTCATAAAACATCTAAAAGTGATGATATCACTATAAACTCTTTATTTGAATGAATGTTCCCTAATACATGTTTCAATTAATAATTTCAACATGCAGACACTGGATTGATACTTTGTAAAAATCCATTATGATCATATCAAAAATTATAATGAAACACATATGAGTTCACCATTCATTAAGATTGTGGTCCATAATAAATGAATGCTTAAGTTGTATGTTTTAAGTTTAAAGTAACGACTCACTTTATTCTTTAAAACATACTTGATTCTAGATTCATTTAATAGTTCCATTAATGATTATCAACTACTATTATGATATGAAACTCATTATTCCCTTGAAGTAAACTCTTTTATTTACTTAGAGATAAATCACAACACTACAGTCTAAACCGTAATCAAGTAACCAACTTGATTATTCAATTGTGAATCAGTTATTTTAGATTTTAATAATATACAAGTTTCCCATACATCTCTATGTATATGTATATTATTTACAAAAGAATCTTGATACTTTATGACTATATATATAATTGTCATACAAATAAAACTAAACTCTTTTGTTTTATTAATAATAAATATTTTCATTACAAAAGTAACTAGAAGAAAATTAAGTTATAAGTAAATACATTTGCTTTCCAAGGAACTATATTTATATAACTCCAACAATCTCCCACTTGCCCTAAAGCAAGTTTGACATATCCCTTACTCTCATCCCTGCTAGGTGACCCTCAAAACTCTTTTGAGACAACGTCTTCGTGAATAGATTAGCAAGGCTTTTCTCTGTGGAAATCTTTACCACATTTACCGCACCACATTGTATTATCTCCTTTGTGAGATGATACTTTCACTCAATATGTTTGGCAGCTTTGTGCTTTTGAGGTTCTTTAGAATTAGCCACTACCCCATTATTATCACAACAAAGTGTAATGGCCTTTTCTGCCTTAGGAACCTCCTCCAAATTATTTAGGAACTTACGGAGCCAGACTGCTTCTTTTACTGCTTCACAAGCAGCAATATACTTAGCCTCCATAGTCGAATCAGCAACACAAGATTGCTTGATACTCCTCCAGACTATAGCTCCACCTCTTAAAATAAATATAGAGCCAAAAGTTAATTTCCTTGAATAAACATATGATTGGAAATCAGAATCTGTATATCCTGTCGGAATAAGGTTACTTCCAGAGTAAACAATATGAAGTTCTTCATCCTACGAAGATACTTCAATATGCACTTCACCGCAGTCCAACGCTCCATTCCTGGATTGGACTGAAATCTACTTACCAGTCCCACTGCGTAACAGATATCCAGTCTAATGTAAAGCATATCATACATTAAACTTCCAAATGCTGAAGCATATGGAATTTCATGCATGGGTTCAACCTCTTCTTGGGTCTTAGGTGCTTGTTCCTTTGAAAGTTTGATTCTATGTCTATTAGATGTGAAACCCCTCTTGGAATCTTACATGCCAACTTTCTTGAGCATGTTCTCAATGTAGGTTATCTGAGATAAGGCTATCAGTTTGTTCTTACAATACCTTATAAATTTGATCACTAGAACATAGCTAGCCTCTCCTAAATTCTTCATTGAGAATTATTCGTTCAGTCATCCCTTAACCGTATATACCATTCCTACATCATTCCTAATGAGTAGGATTTCATCAACAGACAGGATTAGGAAAGTAACCTTGCCTTCTTATATCCTTTTATAAACACAAGGCTCATCTTGGTTTTGAATGAACCCATAAGTTTTGATAGACTTATCAAACCTAATGTTCCAAGACCTAGATGCTTGCTTAAGCCCATAAATGGACCTCTGTAATTTGCATACCTTAAGCTCATTTCCTGGCTTAATGAATCCTTCTGGTTGGGCTATATAAATGGTCTCCTTAAGATCTTTAATAAGAAATGCGGTCTTGACATCCATTTTTCATATTTCATAATCAAAATAGGCTGCTATGGTCAAAAGAATTCTGATGGACTTAAGCATGGCAACCGGAGAAAATGTATCCTCATAGTCTATACCCTCCTTTTGAGTATAGCATTTAGCTACCAATCTTGCTTTAAAGGTCTCTGCCTTTCCATCTGATCCTTTTTTCCTTTTGTAGATCCATTTACACCTTATGACTTTTACATCTGGTGGTAGATCTACAAGGATCCAGACTTCATTGGCGTACATGGAATTATTTTCAATTCCATCACCTTGAGCCATTTTTCTGCATCAACATTATTAATAGTCTGTATATATATATATCTATTTCTTCTTGTTCTGTGATGGCTATAATGCCTTCTCCTAGACCTAGATACTTGTCTGGTTGTCTCATAACGCTTGCATTATGTTTAGGCATTACTTGATGTTAAGGTTGCTTTTTCGATTCAACTCTTGAATCCATTTCGACATTTTGTTATGCTATATCCAAATCAACTCTTGGTTTGGATGAAATAGCTAACTCTTTGAGTAATACTTCACTTCTTCCTTTGTGATTTCTCATAAAATCTTCCTCTTAAAAGGTTGCATTTTTTGACACAAATACCTTCCTGTTCTGAGGACTATAAAAATAGTACCCTCGAGTACCCGTAGGATATCCTACAAACAAACATAGTTTTAACCTTGGTTCTATCTTTGTGGATTCAGGCCTTAGAACATTGGCTGGGCAGTTCCAAGTCTTTAAGTGTCACAATGAAGGCCTTATAACCATGCTATATTTGGATAAAAGGTAGATTTCAAAACTTTTTAGAAATCAAAATTGTAGCGGAAGCAATATAACCAAATCAGCATGCCAAGCCATACATTATATGGTATAAGGAAAATAATTTACATAAACAACAAGATGGAAATTATTATCGACTCCTTCGCTATAGCTTTAACTCCTCACTATGCCATCCTATTATCGGCAATGTATCCTCTCCTAAGTAATGTATCCTCTTCTCATTATTGTATCTTCGACCAATTCGATCTACTACTTGTTCTCCTTGGATAACTAGGTTAACAAGATCCTTAGGTAGGAAAGGAGAAGAAAACTTAAAGAGATTTTGCCTTAGAAGAAAGAAGTTAATGATTAGACATCTCTCATGCAAATTTCGGCCAACCCATGCAAGATAGGAGAGAGAGAGATAAAAATTCAACAAAACCTTGTATTCCTTCTCTCAATTTTAGTTAAGCCTTAAAGAAAGAAGTGAAGTGCATCCAATGAAGTGAAGTGCATCCAATGCATCACTTCCTTCCTTAATCAATCATAAGGAAGCCAATAAATGAGACTTTTCTCATTTGTTTTAAGATGGCTATATGAAAAGACCAATAACTTAAGTTATACATCTCATTTTCGATTTTGTGTGATGAAAGAAGGAATATGTCCATCAAATGCACCTTTTTCTTCTTTAATCCAATGAATGCTAAATGGTTATATGCTATCATTAAAAGACAACCATTAAACCATTTAATGATAAAATCATTACTCCATTTAATGATGATAAATCATGTTAAAAACCATCCTAAATATAGCAAACCAATGTTAAATGTGCAGCTGCACATTTAGCCCATTAAAACCGAAAATCCACCTCCTTTTATCTTTAATAATTTTGTTTTAATTTAATTAATCTAATTAAACCAAAGTTTAGCCTATTTCTAAATGTTCATATGGGCTTCTAATTAACAATTAATTAAAGTAAACCCAACATTCAATCATAGGGTTTAAAACTTCTATTTGTATTTCTTACTTAGCTTGATAACCTTCTTAGAAGCCAAATGGGGAATTTAATTGGACTTATATAATTCAAGCTCTAATAAGCCCATAATTAATTTAATCTCATTAGAATTAATTCCTACTTATTAACTAAATGTCATTCCACTAAAGACAATTAGTTGAACTATTGAATTACTAAATATTATGAGAACACATGTTTCAAATAATATCTCTAATTGCAAACTTTAATATGAACCACATTATAGCCATCTGCACAATAAAGGGTAAAATAACCGTTTTGCCTTTATGTTGGTTTTTCCTTCTAGATCTCCCGTTGTACTCTATATGGTGATTAACACCCAAGATCTCATCTTGGTGTTAAGACTTGATGGGTGGCTAGTCCATCAAACTACTGGCGCCAGTTTAATCACCAATCTTTGTAAAACATCTAGAAGTGATGATATCACTATAAACTCTTTATTTGAGTGAATGTT
>JANSVA010111151.1:0-10204 GCA_025504915.1 Erythroxylum reticulatum
ATTATCCCATGGACTTTATCATATACATCTAAACATGTACAAGATAAAGAATGTCTTTTAAATAATTTGTCACTAAATCATAACCAAAACGATTGGCTGTAGGGCATAAACTAACAGAAATGAACACGAGGATAGCTTCTCAAGAAATTGGAGCTATCATTGTGAGCAGTTTTTTATAATGGATCACACCTACGAAGAAATGAACACGAGGATAGCTTCTCTACACATGGAAGGAGTAGCACAAGAGTGGTATCGACTTATGATCAGAAATCAAAAGGAAGAGGAAGCGATGAAGCTGGATGAACTCCTAACCATACTAAGATAGAGATTCAACAAGGACATCTTCAAGGATCCTATAGGCAACCTAAAGTAGTTAAAACAAAAAGGATTGATGTTAGACTACTGTGCCTCATTCGACATATATTCAAACAAACTCTCATTGCCTGAAGAGGTAGGGTTTTTTCTAAAATATCTCAAACCAGAATTGAGACTTACGGTTAAAATGATGGATTCTCAAATGCTCCAGCAGGCACACACCCTTACACACAAGCAAGAAGCGATAGAAGCAGCTAGCATCCTATTGTACTCTGGGAAGGGAGTTAGATCTGAAGGCCTAACATGGGGAGGGGCGATACCTACATACAAAGGGACAAGCCACATAACAATGGCTTCATTCAAACCCCTTATAGAGATTGGGTTATTACCCACGCTGGGGAACCAAAGGAGCATTAACAGGCCAACGACATGGTTTTGGCGGGTCAGTGGTTGATCACGCTCAATGACACATTGTGTAACTTCAAAATTGCACCATGGAATTTTGATGGAACTGCAAGACAGTAAGGATAGAGGAAACTGAGGGAGGTTTTAGCTAAGAACCTTCATAAACTATTTAGAAATTCCCGTAGAAATAATTTATTCATGATGCACTTATCACAAAGGAACGGTATTCGTTAATTCGATATTGTCCATTAATACAGGAACATATCGACCAATACCATAAAATTAAAAAATATGGACTGTTTGTAATTTTTAAAATTTTTTGCTAAACCTAAACCTCAACCGAATCCCCTGTCCCCCTCCCCCGACTCATACATGTGACTCATCTCTAAGTCTCGAACCTTTTCCTTCCTTTGTTTTTCTCTCTCTCTCTCACCAGCTCTCACTTCACCATCATCGGTGTCGGTATAAGCGGATTCTTCTCCAAGGTAATTATGAAGTGGGTTCTCTTGCAAGCAATTAGAGAATGGAATGAAGAAGAAGAAGAGAACGAAGAAGATCGTGTATAGAAGTTCCATTACTTAAGTTCAACCTGTTCTTTTTTTTAAGAGAAAGGTCAGAGAATCAAATGATGATAACCTGGGCTTGTTTGTAGTTTTCAATTTTCAATTTTTTTAATTTTTATTTAAATTAAATAAATACAAAAAATGTTAATGTAGTTATATTTTTATTAGTGATAATAATTATATTTTAAATAAAACTTAAAGATAAATCATTTTTTAATTAAATAAATTTATTTAATCTCTTATATAATATTTATTATCAAATTATTAATAAAATTATGTTATTTTAATAAAATAAATAATTTAAAAATTAATATTTATTTAAAAATTAATATTTATTTGAAATATATTTTAATTATTAAATCAAATTTTATTTAAATATTTTAAATTTAATTATATATAATTTAAATATAATATTAAATTATTCATAATTTATTGATAATAAATTTAAATTTATTAAATATATAAATATAATGTTAAAATAAATTATTCATAGTTTTTATTAAAAATAAATAATTAAATAATATATATTCAAATAATAGTAAAACAGGAAACAAAAACTACTCTTTATGGTTTTCATAATTTTTGAAAACTGGAAGAAACCAAAACTAAAAACAGAAATAAAAACTCAAACAAACAAGATCTTTTACTGAATTTGAAAACAAAAACAGAAAATTAAAAATAAAAATAGACACAAACACCCCCTAAATTTTGAAAACTTTGATGTTGAAATGATCATAGCTAAGGTAGGCATTGAAATTAAAGAAATTGTGATAGTGGTGCTTTCGAATTTATATATAGAGAGAGCAGAGATAGAAGGAAAGAGAGGTAATTAGGTGTCTTTGGACATGACTCCTGAGGTATAGCTTTGGAGATACAAAAGATGGAGACGAAAGGATCTCTTGTATGGTGTATGATTTTTGCTCCATCCGTGTCTATTTCATCAAATATGTCCATTCCATTTCTCGTGTTTAAGATATAAAAGAGATAATGGTGTCTATTAATAAAAATTAGGCTTAAGTCAATTATTGTCAAAATGACTAGAACTAATTATTTGGATGGTTGACTCTTACCATTTATAAACTCTTTAACATTTTCATGTTTAGATAATATGAGATATTCTAACACTCCCCTTCAAGTGCAACTAGGACTTGATATCCAGTTGTTACTTGAAATAAACGTAGTGGTAACCGGACAGGGCCGATAGGACTGGACATCTAAACAGACAACTGAGAAATAAAAAATACGGATCAAACCTGCTCTGATACCATATTAGAATTTTTAATATGGGTAGAGTATAGAGACCATTAACAAGAGTTAAGTTTCGATCAACCATTGTCAAAATGTCTAGAACTGGTTATTTAGATAATTGACCTTTACCACTTATAAACCCTTTAACATTTTCATGTTTAGTTACTATGGGATACTCTAACACTAGGTAATATGTAGCATTCGGGCAATATGGGTCCTTTACAAATTAATAGTATTAAGAAGATGTAAGAACTATTGATGAGAAAATGATATGATTTATTTATTTATAGATATGTTTATTATTTAGTTAACTAAAGTTCATTATTTTTTCTAAATTAAATTTAACTATTAGGTCTAAAGCTCGATAATTTAACTTCAAAGATTTTAAATACAATAAATTTTAAAATAATATAATAGAATATCATATTTAGACATACAAATATTTAATTTAAATTAAATCAAATAATTATTTAAATATTTTATAAATTGTTATCATATTAATAAAATGTAAAATTTGGTTACAAATTAGAATAAGAAGGGTACTTGTTCCTTTAACATGTAAAGTTTACATTTATACTTGCAGGATGGAAAATAACATCACTAACTCAAGAATCTTTTTAAATGAAATCTATTAATTAAAATTTCCCTAGCATAATAATATTTTTAAAGTTTATAAAAAATTATATTAATTTTATTGTTTATGTGATGGTAATAACGATTAGTCCAACAATCCACACTCAGATGTAACAACACAGAAGAAAATTGAAGAATCGAAGAAGAAAACGAAGAAATGTCTGAAGATCGAAGAGAGATAAGCTCTTGAATGTTCTCATTATGTCATAAACAAAAGACAAGGTTCAAGACACTTACACATGAGGCACACGTGACTAAACATAATCATCTGATTAATACACAGTCGGTTATAATACAAGGCAGAAGCTTCAATAAAAAACGCAGCTTTAAACAATATAATACACAAACCAGAAGCAGAAGCATTAGTAACTCACGTGGGAGGCACATGTCACCTGTCTGATTCATGCAGGATCATCTGAGAGACTACTTCATACAACACCTATAAAAGAACATATCATAGGCATCAGAGAAGATATACAAGAGAGACAAGAGAGACTTCATTATTTTGATTACATTGTATTTAGTTATCTGAGAGTGTAAGAATTAAGAGTGAAAAAGTTTGAGAGTGTGCTAGAGTACCTGATAGTGAGTACTAAGAAAGTTAAAGACTTTTGCAAGTGTTTGAAAAACACTCAACTCTGTAAACTGTACTCTTCTTCTTCATACTAGTTGAAACCACATCAGTGGGATCCTTGGATGTAGATAACATTGAAGCTATAGAACCTAGTAAAATTTTATGTCTTTTAATTTTCTACACTCCTCAATGTCTGCAATATTAATAAATCTTTATCATTCTTTGTTGTAAAAGAAAGCAATAAAACACAAAGAACTCAACACAAGTGGTATCAGAGCATCCTAAACCTCCTGGGGCATTTCTTGACTACTAGAAGCATCAAAGATCATCAAGAACTTTTTGTAACTAAAAGTCTTTTATTTCTTTAAACTACAGTCACAATGGTAGGAAAAGAAATGGATGTCTTCATTGGTAAAGAAGACTTCACCATCTGGAAACTCCAAATGTAAGCTCTTCTTCAGTCCTATGATTATTATGGGGCTATCGAAGATCAATATAATGTTGAGACTGATCCAATAAGAGACTCAAGATGCAAAGACTTGCACACTGCAAGTTAATGCTTCACTTATCAGCAACTGTGATAAGAAAAGTATAGAATTGTAACACTGAACAGAAGCTATGGCAGAAACTTGATAAAATCTGTGCAAAGAGATGTCTTCTTAACAAGATGACTCTCCTTCATAATCTTTCTAACTACAAGATGAATACCTCTGTCTACCTAGATGATAACCTAAACTATTTCTTTAAGTTAGTATAAGACTTAGAGGGTACAGATGAAAAGATCTCTGAAGAACATTAGGTTGTAGTAATTCTCAAGGCTTTACCTTTTGAATTCAATGCATTCAAGAAGGTAATTAAGCATGCCAGTGGAGAATCCCTCACTGTCAAGAGGGTACTAGACTCACTAATGAAAGAAATAGTGGATGTTAATCCATTTAAGAAAGAGGCAGAAATAATGTTTGTAGAAAAAATTATGAAAAGAAATCACATAAGAAAAATAGCAAGAAAGGAAAGTGGCAGAAGAGAAGTAGAAAGGATAAGCACACCAAGGAAGGTGAGGAAAAGAAGAAAAAGGGAAAAGGAAAGAAGTGTTTTTACTATAATAAGGAGGGACATTTTGTAAGGGACTGCAGAAAGAAGAAAAGGGATAAAACTGCAGAAAGTGGAGATGCGAGTAATGTGGAGAAACCAGAAGATTCAAGTAGTGATGAGATTCTAGTTGTCACTAAAGAGAGTGAAGACCTGAGTAGAGAATGGATCTTTGAATCAGGTTGTACCATGCATGTGACACCACATAGAGATTGGTTCACTACATTCGAACCAGTCACTGCCAAGGTAAAAATGGCAGATTCTAGGCAGCAAAGGATAGAAGGGATTGGAAGTGTCTCCATCAATATGTTTGATGGAAAGAGAAGGATCCTTACTAATGTCAGATTTGTGCCTGGAATAAGGAGGAATTTCATTTCTGAAAGCTTGTTTGATAAGCAAGGTTTTCAAATCAAATCAAAAGATGGACTCAGAGAAATCCTAAGGGATGGTAGAGTCATTATTAGAGGAGTTGAAAGGGTGGGCTGTACTATGTGATAGACTTAACAGAAGTTAATCAAGTTACAGGGAAGGGAAATCATGAATCAACCAAGCAATGGCATGCTAGTTTAGGTCATGCAGGGAACAAAAGTTTGTTCCACCTCTCCAAACAAGGATTAATCCCTGAACAAAACCTACAGAAGCTGAAATTCTGTGAATCATGTGTGCTTAGAAAGCATCACAGATCCAGTTTTCAAAAGGGAGCACAGAGGGTCACAGAGATCATGGAATATGCTCATAGTGATCTCTGGGGGCCAGCTCAAGTACCTACTGTAGGAGGGAATCTATACTTGATGTCTATTATTGATGACAAACCTAGAAAGTGTTAGGTATATCCGATGAAGAGAAAAGATGAAGCGCTAGAAAATTTCATAAGGTGGCAAATACTTATGGAAAATCAGACTGAAAAGAAGCTAAGATGCTTAAAGATTAACAATGGATTAGAATATTGCAATAAAGAGTTTGAAGAATATTGCAACAAGAAAGGTATCTTAAGGCATAAAATAGTGAGAGCTACACCTCAGTAGAATGGTGTAGCTGAGAGACTCAATAGGACTCTTCTAGAAAAGGCAAGGTGCATGTTACTCTCTTCGGGTTGCTCACATTCTCTATGGGGAGAAGCCATTAGGAGTGCAACCCATCTAATTAATAGACTTCCTACCTCTGCAAATGATTACATGCCTTCATAAGAAGTGTGGAATGGTAAGAAACCTAACCTAACTCACCTTAGGACTTTTGGATGTGCAGCTTATGCACATCAGAAGGAAGGAAAGCTAGAGCCTAGAGCAATTAAAGGAGCTTTTTTAGGATATCCAGAAGGAGTAAAAGGTTATAAGATCTTACTACTTCAAAAAGGAGGTTGCAAAACAATTATAAGCAGAGATGTAATCTTCAAGGAAGATGAATTCCCTCTACTGAATAGGAATTGCACAAATTTAGACCTCTAAAACGAAGTTCAGGAGCAATTAGGATCACTAAACTAATTAGTTTCTTTCTAAGTGCCACCAGAAACCGAAGAAGGTGGCAGAAGAGACTGAAGGTGTGGGTGAAGAAGAAACCCCACACATAATTACAGAGGACCCTCAAGGAGCTCTACATGACTATCAACTCACAAGAGATAGGCAACCAAGGCAGAGAATTCCTAGTAGAAGGTATATAGACTCAAACTTGGTTGAATATGTATATTATGTGGCTGACTTTATATGATGGAGGGCACCTGAAACTTTTGAAGAACCCATGACTAGAATTGATGCTAAACAATGGAAGGAGGCTTGTGAAAAAGAGTATTCTTCTTTAATGAAGAATATGAACTACACTCTAGTGCCTAAACCTCCTAAAATCAAATTAATGGAGCATAGATGGTTAGTCAAGCTGAAAGAAGGAATAACAGAAGCTGAACCAAAAATATACAAGGCAAGACTTGTAGCTAAGGGGTATAAACAGAAAGAAGGGGTTGACTACAAAGAAATATTCTCACCAGTAGTTAAATTTAAGACAATCAGACTTATCCTAGTGTTAACTACTATCTATGACTGGGAAATCCATCAAATGGATGTCAAGACAACCTTCCTATATGGAAAGCTTGAGGAGACAATCTATATCAAGCAACTAGTCAGATTTGTAGACAAATACAAGCATGACTATGTCTGCTTGCTTTAAAAGTCCCTATATGGGCTGAAGCAAGCACCTAGATAATGGAATAAGAAGTTTCATGAGATAGCAACTGAGATGAAATTTGCAAAAAGTGCCTATGACTATTACTTATACTACAAGGACTTAGGAGGGACAGAGGCTATCTTTCTACTAGTCTATGTAGATGATCTAATCATTGCTGGAAAAGAATTAGGTGGACTAATTGAAGTGAAGAATGCTATAAACAAACACTTTGATATGAAAGATTTGGGAGAAGCTCAAAAGCTACTAGGGATGTAGATTAAAAGGAATAGGAGGGAAGGAAAACTATGGTTGAATTAGCAAAGTTACATTCGAAAGGTGCTTGCTCAATTCAACATGGAACAAACAAAGCCTACCTCTATCCTTATAAGCTCACATCTTCAAATGGTTGCTGATAAGAGCCCCTAAACTAAAGAAGAGAAGAAAGCTATGATAATCTACCCCTATGATGTTGGAGTTGGTAGCATTATGTATATAATGCTATGCACCAGACCTGATCTTGCCTATGCTATTAGCATTCTAAGCAAGTTCATGACTAATCCTGGCTTTGAGCATTGGCAAGGACTAAAGAATGTCTTTAGATACCTTATTGGAACTCTAAGCTACGGATTGTGTTTCACTAAAGCCAAGCTACCTAAATTCAATAGTTTATGTATACATGGATATGTCCATACAGACTATACAGCAGATAAAGACACAAGAAAATCAATTTCTGCTTATTATTTTACACTAGCAGGAAACATAACTAGTTGGAAAGTTCAATAACAATCAATTGTATCACTCTCAACTACAGAAGCAGAGTTTTATGCAATTACAGAAGGGGTAAAAGAATTAACATGGTTATCAGGCATCCAAGGAGAAATCTGAGCTAACCTAGCAATAACAACAATTTATACCAACAACAAAGTGCACTCTACCTAAGCAAAGATCCAGTCCTGCATGAGAGGTCCAACCACATTGATGTCCGACTCCACTTCGTGTGAGACAGAATCGCACAAGGCTTCTTCATCTTGGAGAAAATTACAAGAGAGCAAAACCCATCAGACTTTGGGACAAAAATATTAATGCAAAAGAAATTCATTTTCTGTAGGGATTACTTACAAATCAGTGAAGCCTCATGAAATCGAAGCCTATTTATCAGATCTCATAAATTTGGTAAAGCTAGGGTTTTTCAGATTCCCAAATCACTCTCGATTTTTTGATTAGAGTGAAGATTGATGGAGTAGGAGGGAATAATGTGATGATAATCATGATTACTCCAACAATCCATACTCAGATGCAACAAACATATAAGAAAATTGAAGAATCAAAGAAGAAAATGAAGAAATGTTTGAAGGTCGAAAAGAGATAAGCTCTCGAATGTTCTCACTATGTTAGAAACAAAATACAAGTTTAAGATACTTACATATGAGGCACATGTGACGAAACACAAGCATCTGATCAATGCACAGTTACTTATAATACAAGTTAGAAGCTTCAATATAAAACGCAGCTTAAACAATATAATGCGCAGACCAGAAGCAGCAGTATTAGTATCTAACGTGGGAGGCACATGTCACCTATCTGATTTATGCAGGATCATCCGAGAGACCACTCCATGCAACACCTATAAAAGAACAAATCATAGGCATCACATAAGATATACAAGAGACACAAGAGATACTTCATTATTCTGATTACATTGTATTCAATTATCTGAGAGTGTAAGAATTAAGAGTGAAAAAGTTTGAGAGTGTGCTAGGGTACTTGACAGTGAGTCCTAGGAGAGTTAGAGACTCTTGCAAGTGTTTTGAAAAACACTCACCTCTGTAAATTGTACTCTTCTTCTTCATACTAGTTGAATCCACATCAGTGGGATCCTTGGATGTAGATAGTATCGAAGTTATCAATTCTGTGTCTTTTAATTTTCCACAATCCTCAATATCTGTAATATTAACAAATCTTTATCATTCTTTGTTGTAAAAGAAAGAGGTAAAACACAAATAAATCATCACATTTTACATTTTACATAATACGAACTTGTAAATTTTGGTTATTCGTGTACAGGTAAATGCCTCCGTCATTATTATGGATGAAAGAACCACATGTGACATTAAGATGAGGTATGGTAAAAACAAATAGTTATAGTTGACCATAAACATCCATATAAATGCTATCCAACCTGAAACTCTTTCATTTATATATCCAGTTGCACATATCATTTGTCCTCCTTTTCCGTACATTCTAATATGTGCTCAATACCAATAAAAATAGAAAAAAATAATGAAAGAATCTTTGTTAAAGAGAAAATGTTTGAGTAAAAAAATAATCCAAATTAGTGATCAAATGCTATTATAGAGGTAGGAATAGTGACTGATCCATGAGTCCAAATTTAGGTGTTTTCAATGAATCGACTTAGGGTTAATAAAAAAAGACATTGTTTTACACTTTTAATTTTAGAAAATTATTTTTAAAAAATTGGGGGTATACAATGGACACTCTCCCTAAGTGTCTCTCTCTCTCCAAGTAAATTTGTTATTTTAAATGAAAGACATAACTATAGATAAATTGAGAAATGATTTGAAAATCCATTTTCTGAATCTCATCCCACCAGAGTATTAATTTGAACTGAGACTTCTTGATGATGAGTCTCTTTCATGCTCTAAAAATGGATTAAGATTCAATCAGAAAAAATTTGTTTCCATCTTAAACAAGATATTAATTAATGTGTAAAATTGATTAACATCAATTTTAACTTTTAGTAGATATATATCTGAGATATTGTTCCCAACAAGAGAAAATTATGAAAATGTAGTACAAAACATAAGATGAAAATATTATTATATCCTCAAATAGTTACTCTAAAATTTAGTAACACCATTTAATGTTCAAATATAACATTGCAAAAGTAAAAAACTCAGAGCTTATTTAATTAGAAAATATACCATGATTGATATTTTATCAACTGCTATTAGCAATCCATCTATGTAGAAGTTTTTATTTATGTTTTAATGCCAGAGACTTAAGTAAATGCTTTATAAATAATAGAAATTGAATTTGAAAATAAAGCTTAGGGGATTTTTCTTAAGTTACTAAGAAATAATTAGATATTTATTAACCAATTATAAGAAGATCATAAATAAAAAATGCCATGTATTTAACTATAAGTGGTTGAATTTCTGTAATTATAAAATTTAATTTTATAATAAAATATCATTTACAGTTT
>JANSVA010111172.1:0-10204 GCA_025504915.1 Erythroxylum reticulatum
AGGTTATCTACACTGTCTTGGAATGAATCACTTCTAATTGTGATATATGCTTCTCTTGCTCACGGAGTACTCAGTGTGCTCACCCCCTCCGCTTTCCAATCATGCAGGTTAATTTAGCGAGTTTGAAGCTCTGGGTGGATCGTGTGGCCTTTTAATATTTTCGGGGTATTACCACATGTGGGTGGTTCCTTATTTTGTACTTTTGTTGTCTAGTGACTCATGAACTGTGTTTATATAGTTATGCTTTATGACTTTGTAAGTTAACTTTTGACTGTCTAGTGTTTATAAATGATTTTATGTATGAATTTTTAATACTGGAGTTGAG
The DNA here is from genome assembly GCA_025504915.1 of Erythroxylum reticulatum. Taxonomy (NCBI): domain Eukaryota; kingdom Viridiplantae; phylum Streptophyta; class Magnoliopsida; order Malpighiales; family Erythroxylaceae; genus Erythroxylum; species Erythroxylum reticulatum. The sequence continues at coordinate 326 of JANSVA010111172.1, forward strand.
ATTGTCTTGAGTAGATTAGAGAGTCCTGAAGTTGTGGCTGGATGTGGATATAGAAGTGTGTTTAAAATCGTTTGTAGGTTTTGAGATTTTTAAAATATAGTCTTTGTGCTGCCCAAATTTTTCTATAAAAAGAAAGAAAGAAAGAAAGATATTCAGTAAGCCTTGCATAGTCGGATTAAAGATACTGTGAGTATCCTTAGCCCGAGTATGCGGCGGTTGTCATGGGCCTGAGGTGGTACTGGGTCGTGACATAAGATCTTTTATAAAACACAAGACAGTCAATAGTTAATTTATAAAATCATAAAGCATATTAATATAAACAACCTAATAAAAATAGTTCATGAGCCACTATACAACAAAAGTAAAAAATAAAGACTACCTATATGCGGTAATATCCTGAAAATGTCAAAAAATCACACGATACATTCAGAGCTTCAAGATCACCAAATTAACCTGCATGGATGGAAGGTGGAGGGGGTGAGTACACTATATACTCAGTAAGTAGGAAAAACATATATCACAAACAAAACCTGATACACACCAAAAAGGTGTAGGTAACCTATAAAGTGAACATACATGACATAGAAATATGTAGGCCTAGCTTATGACTCAACGTATACTGGTTAAGAACCATATAGGCCTAGCCTAATAATCACTCATCTGGTGAACATAGATTCTAGTTCCAATACACAAAAGTAGAAAAATATCACATGTGTAAATCAAATCTTGTCAGAAAAATATCAGAATAAGCCCAAACAATCATGTGTGTCACCACTAGTCAGTCAAACTAGTGTACACACCCACCGATTTTTTATGTTGGCTTAATTTTCATCCGTGGTGAGTCCGGACTATAGTCGATAAAAGCATCATGACCTTAGGTGATGACCTCCTTGGTGTCCATATCCTAGGTGTGGAATTGATCCAAGTCTTAGAACTTACCCTTGGAGGTCAACTTAAAAATATAATCTAAGGATTGCAATATAGTTTGCAACCTCGGGTCGTTTCACTTAATCGAAACCTAATTGAATGGACCTAAGCTAACCTATATGTCATGAAATGCAAGCTAAATTGGTTAGAAAAAAGGGGGGTTTTGTCTTTGGAAATCTTTACTAAATTAAAAAAAAGGAGCTATAAAGAAAATGTGTCAAAAAGTATTTTTGAATTTTTGGGAATGTAAAAACAGGAAGATAAAGACAATGATCAAATGATGATAATGTCCCTTTGAAAATGAGCTTTGGCCATCATAGTTCAAAATCAATTTTCAGTGGGAGAGGAAATCACTAAGTTCCAAATAGGTAAACCTTAAAGAACTCTTTAAGTCCAAGGTCTTAATCAATGAACTCCATTTCTTAAGACCTTGTTAAATGCCTTTAGTGTGTGTAGTGGTTAAGTCAATGCAATAAGCCATTTTGGGATCTCAATTCAACTCAATATCAAACACAACTATGCAAGATAAAAGAGATTCAAAAAGATCACAATTAGAGATATATGAGACTTCATATATTTAAGCTCAAAGTTCTTCATCAACAAATCCCACAACACAATAAACATCCAACACTTGATTAAACTCTAATCAAGAATGTTTAACTACAAATCACAAATCCTAAACATAGGAGTTATAAATCATAGCTAAACATGGATTTGACTACTCCCTTTTTAAGCCAGTTGAACTCAAGCCATTGCTACATCTTCAAAAGATCGGGATGTCTAGCCAAACATACCTCCAATAGACTTCACCACCGAGAACCCACTAGAGATACCCATGGTAGCAATTGCTAGTGGAAAAATGGATGAAAGAATATGTAGAAGAGAGAACAAAGGTGTGTAGATGAGAGAAAGATGATGGAGAGTGTGAGTGTAGTCTTATCTATGTTGTGTCGGCCTCTCGTTGTCACTTAACCTAAAATAGGTATTTTTCATAAAATAGGTTGTTTAGATCAGGTTGTACAGTGAATTACTTTGCTGAAATTGGTCTGGGTTAGCACCAATTCAATGGTTTCGCCGCGGTGACAAAATGTGTCGCCGCAACGAACTTTTCCTAAAAGATTTTATTAACTCAGCTTCAAGTTTCGCCGCAGCGAAAACACATCCCGCGGTGAACTTTTCCTGAAGAGTTTCTTCGTGAATTCTTCATACTTTTTCATGGTAAAACATCAACGTTGCCGCAGTGAACTTTCCTGTTACCCTGTTGACTTATTGACTTATCATCTTCAGCCTTTACCCTTGGCTCTACTTGTTGAGTCTCCTACAATAAACAAATGGTAGTTTGCAGCATCAATTGTTCTAATAAAAATTAATTTAGTGTAATTACTAATTATTTGTGACAATTTTTCTCTAAAACTATGTAAAGTAAAGGCAGGCACTCAAGAGTCAAATTAAGCATAAAATTTGAAAATAAGAGCTAAAAAGTGTAATAACAACCATGAAAATGTCACTAATTTATATAAGAAACTTGGGTTCAATCAGGAATCACCCGCAAGTCCCTTAGAAAGGTGTCGATACAGGGACTGAACTTTTGTTTACCAGCATCAAGGATACGAGGGTTGCTTAATCTATTGTGCCTAGCACACGATTGGCCAATCGTTACCTCACTAATAACAAAAATCATCTAAAAATATTAAGTACAAAATCAAGTAAGGCACCATGCTTTTATTTATCAGTCCAATCGATAAAATGGAACCTTGCCACGACTTTAAGCCAAAAGAGAACACATACACTCATCATACAGGACTCGATTATGCATATGTAAATTCCAAAACATTATTTCATGAAATAAAAACCATCTTTTACACTCCAAGTACAAAGTTGTTAAAAAATGTAGTTTCAAAAAATAAAATGTTGTCCTTTGCACTTCAAGTGCAGGTTTGTTGAAAACAATATCATTTCTAAAAATATGTAATAAAAGCATCAGTTGCACTCGAAGTGCAAAGAATTATTCAAAAAAAATTCATTTATTAAATACACAAGTATACTAGCATCCATTTGAGATTCAATTCTACTATGCATTACCTAAGTTTAAAATTGACATACAAGTCATCATGCATGTCTTCGGATGTCCTAATCCCATTTGAGAGTTATCATTTTTCTAAATCGCCTCAAAATAAGGTGTACACTCCCTTTACTTCAACAATCCTCGATACAAGCTCCTTGATTCATAGCTCCCGAGCCTTTATACATACAAATATATAATGTATTTACTACCCAATCATATATGTCATATTCATACAACACCACAACCAAATTCATCCCTAATCAATCATCATAAACTTTATTCTAACATATGTCAATAGGTCAATAATTCACTTACTAATTCAGCTCAATGTCTCCTCAACCATCAAGTTAACCTAACCTTATGTGTGATGTTTACATCCTTTTCTTCCTAATGTTCCTTTATGAACAAGCTGTCTTCTTTAAATCATAACTCTCTCTAAAAAAATCCAAATGCTATGATTCTTGTGCCCCACAAAACTAGACTTCCAATAGTCTTATTTCATTTAAAAATTACACAAACATATCCCTTTAAAATATAATCTCCATCTAAATTATTTCTTATTTCTGGTAAGAAATAGACTGACAACCAATACTCAACCCTCAGCAAATCATTATCAATACACCTCCTAACAAAACTGTTTCACAGAAGCATTAATGAGACATCAATAATCATTTTTCATGTTTTATACATTCACTAATTCAGACTCTCAAGTCCTTAAAAACCAGGAAATAATACAGGGTTCCTGCATATGGGTCTATCACAAGTAGTATGACGGGAAACAAGCATAACTCAAGCTCTAGTCACTATTTTATTAAGAGACTTTCACAGAGGTCAAGGTATGACCTATATTTACAACTTTAATTCTTTAAGTTTCTTCAAATTTGTGCTCTAAGAATATGAAAGGCATATCAAAATAGAAAGATGAAATTGAAACAAGAATTTCAGCTTACCTTGATAACTTCTTTCCTTCTCCTCTTCTTTTCCTCTTTTTGTCTCCTTCTCTTCTCAATTTTTTTTATTCCCTTCTAACCTTATAGTCACCTTAACTCTCAGTTATATTGCCTTTTTCATCCATTTTCTCTAAAAAATTCAAAGGAAGTCAAACTAATCCATGTGTCACCGTTCCATTGGTCCATGTGTCACCATCTTATTGGTACATATGTTATCCTTCTATTAGTCCATATATCACTATTCTATTGGTCAATGTGTCACTAAGTTTAGACTCCACATACCACTCTTTTAATCTTATATATGTCACTACTTGTAAGGCTACTAGTTTTTATTTTTATCTATTATTCTAATATTTTTATCTATTATTCTAATATATATATAGAATATATATAAAGAGTATATTAGAATAATATATATAGAATATATATAAAGAGTATATTAGAATAATATAAATATATATAGAATATATATATAAAGATTATATTAGAGTATATTACTGGATGGAATTTTAATGAATTTGATTTACAAGAACCGCTCATTCTTAGCTTTTCAACGCAAAGTGACCAATTATAAGGCTATATATGTCATCATTTGTAAAGCTTCATATGTCACCATTCTAAAGCTCCATATGTCACAAGTCTAAAGTTCCATTTGTCACAAATTTAAAGAGACATTCATTACAATTATACTCAAGCCACTTATCATCCATTTAACTAAGCCATTTGTCACTTATTCCCAATGCCACATGTCATTATTTCATAGGCCTAATAAACCTAAATTCCCATGGATATATTTGTCTTGCTCTTTAATGTTTTTCTTAAACTAGATGCACATATCACCTCATCAGTTACTCAATTGTAACAATAAATTCTCAATTCACTAATTATAATCCATCAATTAATTTTATTGGTAAATTAAAATGGAAAATATTGGGAATGCACATTCATATCACATTCATTTTTGTTCCATACCCCGAAATATGTCAATTGAATGCATATACTATCTTGCAATGTTTTCTAAATCATGATTCATATGTGTATACAAATTTTATGCATGTGAATGAAATGCACCTCGTAAATTCTTAAATGAAATAAATCATGTGACTTAATCTAACAGTTTAGTCTTTTAAAAATTTTAGGAGGCAGGATATTACTGTTATTATTGTACATGGCACTTTAAACTGGTTGAATAACCGTTTACTGAAATTTTGTATTGGCCTTCCATCATTGGTTAGAGATGCCACTACTTAAGCCCAATGCGAAACATAGTCCACTCCCACTAGAATGTACATGTTTCCCATTGAAGATGGGAAAGTCCCCATAAATTGATGCCCCATACATGAAAAAAATCCAATTCTAAAATGTTGGATAAATGAATTTCAACTCTTTTAGAGGCGTTACATATTCTCTGGCATCGATCACATTATTCTACGAAGGTCTGAACATCTTTAAACAGTTGTTGCCAATAAAATCCACTCTCAAGTATCCAATCTGCCATTTTGTTGGCTCCATAATGTCCAGCATACTAACCTTCATGACATTGCTTTAGGATATCAAACATTTCTTCCTCTAGAACACATCGTCGCATTAATCCATTAGTGCATGATCTATATAAAATTAGCTCATCCCATATATATAAGTTACAATCATATAAGAATTTCTTCCTTGGTAAGTTAGATTTGAAGGAAGTTTACAACTAGCAATATAATTTGCAATATCGATAAACCATGGTGTAGTCAAACTTTCGAGGAGCATCAAGATTTTGTCGCAGAAGTTTTCATTAATATCTTTGTTTAGCTTGCATTCCCCTCCTTCCAGTTTGGATAAGTGGTTTGCAACCACATTTTCTATTTCGTTCTTATCTCTCACCTCTATATCAAAATCTTGTAAAAGTAGCACCCATTGAATGAGCCTTACTTTTGCATCCTTTTTATTGAAAAGTTATCTTAATGCAGCGCGATCAGTGAATACGATTACTTTTGAACCTAAAAGATATTGTCGAAAATTATCACATGCGTAGACTAATATGAGTAGTTCCTTCTTTGTAGTGGTGTAATTCAACTAAGGTCCTCCAAGGGTCTTATTGGCATAGTAAATCACATGTAACGTCTTATCTTTCCTTTAGCCCAATATGCAACCTATGACTTGATCACTTGCATCACACATAACTTTAAATGGAAGTGTCCAATTCAGTGGTGATAGAATTGGTGTTGATATTAATGCTTCCTTTAGTTTGTTGGATGCACACATACACTTGTCATCAAACAAGAAGGGCACATCCTTAACTAAAAGGTTTGTTAATGGTATTATGATTTGTGAAAGTCTTTAATGAATCGATAGTAAAATCCTGCAAGGCCTAAAAATCCTTGCACAATAATTCGGACCTTAGTTCATACCTTTAGAGGTCAAATAAAAAAAATAATACAAGGATTGCAATATAGGATGCAACGTTGGGTTGTCTCATTTAATTGGAACCTAAAACGAATGGACCTAAGCTAACCTATATGTCATAAAATGCAAGCTAATTTAGTAAGAAGGGGTTTTTGATCTTTGAAAACATTAACTGTACTAAATTGAATTGTAAGAAAAGTATGTAAAATATATTTTTGGACTTTTTGGGAATAGAAAATAGAAAGATTAAGGTCATTGATCAAATAGGGATAGTATCCTCTTGAAAATGAGCTTTAGCTATCATAGTTCAAAATAAATTTTTGATGCGAGTGGAAATCAATAAGTTTCAAATGGGTAAACGTTAAAGAACTCTTTAAGTCCAAGATCTTAATCAACGAACTCCATTTCTTAAGACCTTGTTAAATGCTCTTAGTGTGTGTAGTGGGTAAGTCAATGCAACAAATCACTTTGGGATCTAGAATCAACTCAATATCAAACTCAACTATGCAAGACAAAAGAGAATCAACAAGATCACAAATGGACATATCTGAGACTTCATATATTTGAGCTTCAAAGTTCTACATTAATAAATCCAACCACACATTGAATATCCAACACTTGATTAAACTCTAATCAAGAATGTTCAACTACAAATTACAAATCCTAAACCTAGGAGTTTATAAATCATAGTTGAACATAGATTAAGCTACTACCCTTTTAAGCCCATTAAACTCTAGCCATTGCTATATCTTCAAGAGGAGAGAGGGGCCTTACCACGCATAGCTCCAAGAGACTTCACAACTGAAAAGTAACTGGAGACACCCATGGTAGCAGTAGACGGATGCATATAGGAGAAGATGATGATGGAAAAGTAGCTTCGTCAAGAGGATGGAATGTGTATGTATGGAGATGATCGAATGGATATCAGCTCTCTCTCCTTTTGTAAGTTAGTCTAAAGTAGGTTTTCTTCAAAAACGGATTGACGAGTCGGGTTGCACAGTCAGTTAGTTTCCCAAAAATGGTTTGGGTCTGTGCCAATTCGAAGGTGTTGTCGCGACAAAATTTTCCCAAAAGATTTCTTCAGTAAATTCTAGCTTTCACTACGGCATAAACATTATCTTCACCACGATAAACTTTACCCAAAAGGTCTCTTCGAAGATCTTCTAATTTTATCGTAGTGAAACATCATCCTCATCGTGGCAAACTTTGCCTGTTGCCCTCGTTGACTTGTTGACTTGTGCTCTTGGTTTTCACTCCCTGACTCTACTTCTTGAATGTCCTACAATGGAAAATAGTAGTTTGCAATATCAATTATTCTAAAAATCAATTTAGTGCAATTACTAATTATTTGTGACAATTTACCCTCAAACTAAATTAATTCAAAACAAGCACTGATAAGTTAAATCAAGGACAAATTTTGAAAATAAGAGCCAAGAAGTATAATAAAAACCATGAAATTGTCACCAATTGATATAGAAAACTTGGGTTCAATCAAATTCCCCCACACTTAGATCTTCATACTCTTGGACCAAGTTTATAAAAGTCAAGAGACACAAGTGCAAAAGAAAATTCTGACCATGCTTAAAAATGAGAAAAAAGAATCATTTAAGTCACTTCCTTAGAAATCATCCCAAAAAGATTGAAAGAACGCTAAGAAAATAAACACTATAATTATTTAATCCAAGAAATTGGGCAAAAGAGATTTCTATCAAGGTAATGTGTTTAATCTCTCAACTCACTTGTCTTGGGATGATTCTACTGTACAATCTTCTTAGTCCATTCTCTTCCATAAGCTTGTGATAATTCTACCACTCCACCATAAGAACTATAATTTCGAGAATTAAGAGGACTTTTCAAGGTTGTAATGTACGGAAGGCTAAATGAAATGGATTGAATAGAAGAAGGAAAAATGAGTACATGCATCACAATTATTTTCTCATGAATCAAATGCCAATCATGCATAAGAAAATATTTACACAAACAACAAACATAATTTAACGCAATTTTATTACATTTCTCTTTTGAGAAAGCTTTTTGTTTTTTTTTCACTTTTTAGAACTCTTGGAACTTTTTTCTTTTTTTCTTTTGTATAGAAACCTTTTTTTATCAGCTTTAACTGGAAATGAGATACTCATTATTAATTGTGAAATGTGCATGCACTCAAAAGAAGGCTCAAGGGGGCTAGCAATGGTTAAGTGTTTAGGGTTTGTGTTTAGGTAAGTAAGGTTTTGAACAAGATGCCTCTATCATATTAACAAAAATTTTAGTTCATCAAGCTTTGATCAAGAATTAAAACAAGTTCTAAAGAGATATGAAATTAAACAGATACACACAAAAATGAAAGAATTCAGGCCTAAATATCCCTCCAACAAGGTTAGTATCTCAATTAAGCAATCTTAATGTTTAAAAATGCATAATGCTACTCTCTTTGCGCACCATCACTTGCTTCTCGTGAAAACATTGAAAATGAAATTAACCAAAATCAACTATCATTTAAAAAACATAGATGGTATTTTCAAAAACACATGGACAACTTTGAAATTTATAAAATCGTCAAGAAGTGGGAAGAATCTAATTTGGGAGAATTATTAAAATGAGGGAATTAAAACAGTTTCTTTTATGAAAGGGATAACATTGCAGCGGAGAAAAATTGCAGAAACACTTGAAAAGTGCAATTCACCTCAATGTACAAGTTTTAAAATTTGCAAAGGACATACAAATGACTTGCACAAGTAATTTAATGGCCAAAAATGATGCTTAAATAAAAATTTCCAAAATGGAATAACCTCCCCCACAGTTAAACATCATATTGTCCTCAATGTGAATAATAATTAAAACACCATGATGCATGGAAAAGTAAGAGGAAGGCTATTGAATAGCAACACACTGGGAAAAGCACAATGAGAATTATATAAACAACCGGCCATTAATTTTTTACATAACAAAAATGTAACTGAGTATCCAACATAATGAAAACTAAAACATAACTAACTAAAACAAAAAGAACAAATGACTCAAACTACTTCATAAGAAGATCATCCCAGATCCAAATGGGCCTACTCCTGATGTGCCAGCGCCGCTCAGGGGGTCATCTTCATCAGATGGTAAATGGAAGTGTAAATGCTCAATGAGCAATGCATCCAAGCGCTGACGATATCATCTATCTCAGTTATATAAAGCCTCTCTCTCGTTCTACCGGGCTATCCCTTGAAAGAGGGTGCCTCGGAGATAAGAGAGGTCCGCACAAAGTCTGTCCACGTTACCAGCGAGGGTCTGTAAAGTAATGCGATGTAGGTGATCGGGATGATATTGTTGCAGACTAGATGAAGCCAAGGATGAGCTGCGGGTCGGAGATCAGATCGTTTAAGATAAAGTAGGTAATATTGGAGTCGATGCCATTCAGCAACTTTTTGACAGAGGGTGTGAATAACATTGTTCGAAGGACAGTTGTGGATCAACTGATCATAGTGGCAATGAAGAATGGGAGGAAGATTGAAACGATGACGGATACTAGCGATGGTGAATGCATTGTGTTGGACCCCGAAC
>JANSVA010111192.1:0-10203 GCA_025504915.1 Erythroxylum reticulatum
GTTGGATAATGCTATAAATTGTAGCAAAGCAAATCAATAAAACAACGAGAATTCAATATATACAAACCCCTCTCTCTCTACTTTCTCTCTCTACTTTCTCTCTCTACTTTCTCTCTCTAACCCAACTTCTGTCTGATAAAGAGTAAGACATATCAATATACTATGTTTTGGTTTAGAGAAATCGGAATATGATTGTTTTTATTGTTCATGCACAAATTTTTAGAGTGTTTTTGGAGATGGTTTTAAATGGGTTTAATAATATGAAATGAAGATCTGATAAGGTCGTGATATAGATTTAATAAAATGATAAATTTATGATAAACTGAATGAGTAGAAAAAATGGAAAAAAATGCATCAGTTGAAAGTTGAAAGAGAAAACAAAATGTAGAAACTAGAATTTGCAAGTATAAGAATCGGATTTTTATGTTTAAGTGTAAACCTTGGATGTTTGATTTGTTTTATTTTGTTGAGCTAAAATGAAGTTAGAAGTGTCATTTGTGTTAATTGAAGAAGACTGAAGAGAAGAAGAAAATCTGGAAAATTACATTAGAGAGAGGGGAAGTGAAGTTTCGAATTTGTTATGGTTGAAGGATAAACTTGAATTTGATTTGTATAGAAATTGTATTAGAGTTAAAAATGCAGTATAGATGATTTAGAAGTGAGTAATCTGGAAAAGAATAAAAAAATGGAAGGAGAGGAACAAAATATATGGTGAAGAAGAGAAGGAAACGATCTGTTGAAGATTGCGACTTTGCAGGTGTTGGAAGCATATCGCGGTCGTGCAAACGCACGATCGCGACTTTCAACGTTTTTGAAGAAAGTTTGTTTTTGAACATCCTTTGGTATTTTTGTTATAACTTCTTCACCCGATGTCCAAATGACTTGATTAGTAAACCATTAAATTTGAAACACATTGTTCTTCATCTCCACAAAAAGTTATAGCCATATAAAATGGTTTGATTCTTCAATTTAATATGAAATTGTTGCAGAGTACTAGAATATGATAACTGGTATTATTTCACTGAACATACTTAGGTATTTTAATTATATTTTGATCAATAGGTATCTAAATGGAATGATTATTATTTTAAATTGAACTGGAGATATATGAATACAAATTATATGAAGCAATGGAATTTTAATTCTATCTCTAAGAATTTCAAAATCTGACTCCAAGTTAAATACAAAGTATAGTTTTAGTTTATAAATAGTACAAAATAATTGGAGTATAACTTTCAGATTTCTAAACAAAATTGTATGATCTTGGTATCATTAGAAAATTAAGACATTGGAGAACAATTTTATAGAGAAATTATTGCCTAATTGTGTCATTTACCTTATCAGAATGATGATGCAAAGTTTACTCGAAAGCATGTTTTTAGGAAAAATCTGAAATGGTCATTTGATATGAACGGGCATGAGTTAAGATCTCACACCTGTGATTGATTAGACTGCATGGCTATGAGTTTTTTCTGCATGCCTTACACACACACCACACACAAAACCACTTCTGAAAGTAAAAATTAAGATAAAATAATTAATACATAAATTAGAAATAAGGATTTGCACGATCGTGAGATTGAAGAAATTTTCGGAAAAACACAATCGTGCAGAAGCACGATCATAAGATGGATGAATGACCTTGATTTGCAATATTAATTACCATATAATAAAAGATGTTTTGTTAACGACAGAACCTTACTGGCTACTCCTACACAGAGAGAGAAAGAGAGGATTATGGAGAAATAGGAAGCAACAGTGAAGTGGATAGATCGGAGAAGAAAGAGACGGAGAGAAAGAAAGTGCTGGCTTTAGCTCCCATTGCTAAACCTGTCGTAGGAAAGAAGCTTTGCAAGAGAACTTTCAAGCTCATCCGAAGAGTTGCTAAACATAACTGCTTGAAGAGAGGAGTGAAGGAAGTGGTTAAAAGTATTCGTCGTGGTCAGAAAGGGTTATATGTTCGTTATGTTTATGTTCCATCAAAAGAGAATCTTGCATGTGCAAAAGCAACCAAGAGACCCACACGCTGCGTTCTGGAGGAAAAGTTACAATTAGATTATAAGTAGGTTCTAGCTGATATTTCTAAACTTAGTTCCTCACTGTTCTGATCGAAGTTATGGCATTGGGATGGCCTGATGTACCAACCTGATGGACTGATACATATGTAATTTTTGTACATTTTACTTTAAGTAGCTATTTGATCCGTGTTAAGGAATTTGATAGTTATGTTGAAGCAAAGGTTGAGGAGTTGTATTAATCTTTATAAAACGTATGATATGAACAATTGGGGATATCTAAAGGATTATTTGGAAGGGAAAGGTATGCCTACATGGTTCTACCATTGGATACTTCAGTGTATTCAATCTACTTCCATGAGTGTGTTAGTGAACGGGATTCCTACGAAACCATTCATTATATCCCCTTACTTATTCACTATAGTGATGGAGGCATTAGGCAAGGGGACCCTCTATCCCCTTACTTATTCACTATAGTGATGAAGGGATTGTCTAGACTTTTGAATAAAATGGTGGAGTGTAATGGGTGGTATCAATATCATTATAAATGCAGGAAAATGAAATTGTCACATATACTGTTTGTTGATGATGTGGTGTTATTGTGTAAGGCTGATCCACATGTGATATTAATGATGAAAAACTTGTTGAATATTTTTTCTAGCTAGTCAGGGATGAAGATGAATGTACAAAAGAGTGGAATTTTTGTGTCTTCAAATGTTCGTAATCTAGAGTGGATTAGTAGTTTGGTGGGGTTACCTATCCAAGAAACTCTGTTCAGGTATTTGGGTGTATCGATCACTCCAAGTAAGTCTAAATTTTCAGATTTCTTGCCATTGTTGGAAAAATTGAAAGGCCATATTAAGGCTTGGCAAAACCGTTTCCTATCACTTGCTGCTAGAGTTGCTCTTATTGTTTTAGTTTTAAATAGCATACACGTACATTGGGTTGCTCATATGGTTATTCCTAAAAAAGTAATAAAGGAAATGGAGAGAGCATTGAAATCCTTCTTATGGTCGGGTAAGTATGATAATTGTAAGGCAGCCAAAGTCAAATGGAGTGATATTGTAGTGCCTAAAAAATAAGGGGGTTTGGGCATTATGCCCATCACACAGATGCAATGGGTATTATTTATGAAGCAGATATGGAGATTATTTGTGGATAAAGAAGTGTTGTGGGTCAAATGGGTGCAAATATTTCGACTTAATGGGCAGAGTTTTTGGGAAATTCAATTAAGGAATGAACATTCTTGGATTTTCAAAGGGTAGTTACAATTACAAGACATAATGTATCCTCTAATTAAAAGGAGGGTAGGGAATGGAGAGGAAACATGTTTCTGGTTTGATAATTGGAATGAGTTTAGCCCATTATGGTTGTGGACAGATTTAACAGTGTTAAGAAACCGAATCTCTAAGGTAGCTACGATGACATGCGTTTTACGAGAAAGGGCACGGTTAAATAGATGCAAATTTGGACATTTACTTGACCAGTATTTGAATGGTGTACAAAGCCTAAACCAGAAGGACAAGATGATTTGGCCAGCAACTCAAGGTGGGGAGTTCACGACTAAATCTGCACATAATATAGGGAGAGAACTACATGTAGAGGTCCCATGGGTTGATGTGCTATGGAAACAGGTATTAAGTCCTAAATCTTCACTTTTCTTATAGTTGGCTATTAAAAATAGACTGCAAACTAAGGATTGTTGGTTTGGTAGTTTTCATCCCTTGTGTGTGCTATGTAAACATGTCAATGAGAGTAGAAATCATTTGTATTTTGAATGTGAATATACCATAAGTGATGTGGAGCAGAATTTTGCTTATGATAAGGACCCCATATTTCCCCTATGAATGGGATGAGGTGTTGAATGAGGTTATAAGGTCTTCTAGAGGTGGGATGCGAGATGGTCTCATCATCCGAACGTCGTTTCAGATGGTGATATATCACATTTGGAGGGAGAGGAATAGACACGTATACAAGGGAGTGGAACTACACAAGTATGAACTTGCTGCAATATAGTTAACTTGATTAGAGAGTTAATTATAGCAAAAGGAAAGCAACAAATCATCAAACAAGAACTCAGAGTGACCTGGGGTATTTAGATGATAATGTGGTATGAGAGGATTGTTATTGGTAGTATAGTAGTGGCTGTAGTAATTTTGTAATGATCCTTATAATAGGATTGTGCATTTTAGATTCCAAGTTTTGGTAATATATTTCTTTTAATTTAAAAAAAAAGGGTTGAGGAGTTGGTTCATTAAAATTTTTTTAAGAAACTTGCACAGTTGTGACTTACCATGCGTGAAGATCACGCTTGTGACTATCAAGTCACAGGCGTGATTGCTTCACATTTGAAGACCTATATATATGTCATCACAAACCTATGTATTAAATATTAACAATAACTGCTTAATCTATTAACTCAAATTTAATACATCAATTAATTAAAATGTTGGGATAAAATTATAAATATTTGATGTACGTTAATACTAAAATTATTGAAATAAAAGTTATTATTAAATACAATATTTATTGACAACAAAACATTTAACATTTTCTATTTTCTTCAGTCACATAACCAATTATATATTTTTAATAATTGTATAGAATCAATTATCATATTTTATTTCACTTTTTTTTGTTGCAAACTTTTACTCTCTAATTTTACCACCTCATTTTAATTTTTAAAATTTATATACTTTTTTTATTCCATCATAATTCTTTTCTTATTATATATTTCATAATTTTAATATTAATAATCTTATCACAAAATTTATAAATTATATTAAAGCCCTTAATTTCGATATAATTAATTATTGTTAGAATATAAAAACTTAACTACTTTATTAAAATATATTTTATTTATAAATCAATTATTAAGTTTACATCGATGACATAAAGTCACAAAGTCAGATTATGTATTATAAATTATACATTCCCAAATTTAAATCGTTATAAATTTGTTACTTATTTTTATATTATCCAGCGTTTATTTATACATTCAAATTATATAATAATATAACATGTTACCATAAATTATGTTACAGTTAAATTAAGTGGGCATTATATTACTGCACATTTGCATATAATGTATCTACTAGTAGTCGTAATTGTCCAAACTTTTGACATTCAAATGATGATTATGACACTATTAAATTAAAATACGATTAGGTAGAAACAAATATAATCATCCCATTTTCAAAAAAGTTGGACAGTCTCTTATGCTTTCCAATAAATCTATTTATAACATCTCATATGTAGTATGTTACATGTATATCATAGGTAACCCTTCACTTAAAATTGTGAAATATGTCAGTTATGAATTACTCAATTGCATAATTATTTTATTTAAAAAATGTAGTAATAATTATATTGTCCACATATATTAAACATAATTGATCATTTATGAAGGGTGAATGGTCAAAGAAACCAAGATAAAGTTTCATAATATACTTATAATGATAATAAGTGCATTTTCATTAAATTTTATATGTAATATTAATGTTGGACCTCGAAATTTTTTTTACTCAATTATTATAGATTTATTTGTGTTTTGTTTGTTTGTTTGTTTATTTATTTTTTGAATTGGGTCATTAAATTTAGTAAGCATGAATAGAGATTAGAATTTGATGGAAAGATTTGGATTAAGTTAGAATTTATATGTTGTTAAAAGGATTAAAGGAATTAGAGACATAAACAACAAAAGAAGGGGTAGAATTGGAAGAACCAAGTGAGTGAAGGGCAAAATGGGGAAAAAACAAGAATAAAAATGTTTCTTGGCTTAGAAGAAGAAGAGAAGCATCCTGAGAGGAGAAAGAAGAGAAGAGAAAAATGTGAGAGAAAGGAAAAGAAGAGAAGAAAAATTCAAGAAGCTAGGGAAGAAGGAGGAAAATCGTGGGAAGAAGAGAAATCAACTTGTTAGAGGTAAGCTTACCATCTTTCTTCTTGCTTAGATACAAAAAGGGGATTAAATAGAGACTAGGGTTTGTATGGGGAATTTGTTTATGGATGACATTGAGTTGAAATGGAGTAAGAAATGAAGTAGAAAGGGATGATTTTTGTATAAGATGTGTTAGGTGTAGATGTTGGATGTGAAAATTTTGAAAAATGGGATGAAAGCTGGAAAGTTCGTAGGCTTCTAGACAAGTTCGCCACGGCAAACTCCTGACTTCGCCGCGACGAACTCAATTTTGTTGTCATTAGATACTTAAGACAATGGGAAACATATTTCTAGAAGAAAGTGTTTCCAAATTTATTCATTAACCTTATTAGAATGATCATGGAAAATTGACCCCGAAAGTATGGATTTTGAAAGGCTTATAGTTCAACTTTAGCATTTTTTGATTATTGAAGCCTTATGAATTTCCTTTAAATGTTGTTTCAAAGAGAACTTGTTTTTTTTTATAGGAAACTAAGCAAACCCTATCCAAGAGTAAGAGGAAAGGCAATCTTGAGTTGAATTTTGCAAGCGAAATTAGGTGGGTAATGTATTTATAGTTATTGTATAATTGGGTAAATTCTTTCCTACGCATGATATGTGGAATTATTTAAAATTGAAATCATTGTGAATGTTTGAAAATGCATGCTAACTATGATTATGTTATACCTTGAAAAAGGTTATAACATTTTGTATAAACAAAAAGAAGAAAAAGCATGAAAGTATGAGCATATGATAAAATGATTTGAGCATGATTATGTGCTTTTGTTTAGGTAAGAGTAGAACCATTCTGTTCATCACGTGTACGTTGACAAGAGCCTTTTCCCGACTTCCCACTTGTGGCATATGAGCTCTGAAAATGGACTCATTTTATTCATGTTGTAAACTTTGGTTTCTTCATTCTGTTTCCATGGAACCCTCGAGCCATTTGTTTGTACATTGCATCTTTAAGTTGTCAAGTTTGATATATTTGAGTGTTATGCTTAATGGTTAAAGCCTATGTTATGAATTAGGCGTTGACTTGCTTAATTATGAGTTTTTGAGCTCAATTGAGAATGCTTAAATTGTTAGGTACATATATATATACATATGCTTGAATTTGTGGCAAATTACCGATGACTATAAATATATTAGCCACTAAATTGTGTAGCTTAACCCATTATTTCCCTCCTCAGGCGCAGAACGAGATGATAGTTGATCCTTATAAGGCATCGGAAACTTCAAGATAGTTAGAGACTTTTATACTAAGTTAGTGGCTATTTTGGATAGGCATATCAACATTGAGCATCCTTCGTATTTTGTTTCAAACTTTGATATGTATGATGATGCATAAGTGAAGCTTGTATGAACTCTTTTGGATTTGTTAATGAAACGAAGAATTGAAGTTTCTTTTGAGTATGCCTAGATTTATCTTGTTGTTAAATTGGGATGGCTAGAATTGAGTGTATGTATGATTAGAATATTGGTATTGGTTGTTGAATATGTTTTAAAATTTTGAGTTGGTGTTGTTTTCGGGGTTTGGATTTGAAGGTTTTGTCGCGGTGAACCTCACAGCAGGGCATTTATAGGAAAGAGTTTGTGATTTCACTGTGGCAAGGCCCGACTCTCACCGCGGTGAACTTCTCCTGAAGGGTTCTCTTACTGAATCTTGGGAGTTCGCCGTGGTGAACTTTTCCCGAAGGGTCCATGGAGATAACTCCATGGGTTTTCCATGACGAGCTTCCCTCTACTGCCATGCTGAGATTTCTTATAAATCCAATGCTTTCCACTTTCCATTCACACCACCCTCACGCGACCGCCCCTAATGTTCACCTCGAAATTTGTCACGAGACCCAGGTCAAATATTCTTTGGTATCAAAAACGATAGTTAGGCTCCAAAAACGGGGCCCAACATCTTGTGATATCAGAGCTTAGGTTTTCCTAGGCTTAGGATGCATAGTAATATGAGTTGTTATATTATGTGATTATTTGTTGCATTTTGAATTGATTGATTATATTAAGTGACATGCATATTATGCATACATGTAGGAAATAAGATTGAAGTGTAAGCTAATCATTAGTGTTTCAATTGAAGAAGTAATATGCCACCTCTTAGAAGGAAACGAGGAGTTTTGCAAAGATCTGTTGCACCTGACTCTTCGCCAAGGGAAGAGAGTACTGATGAGTCAGTAATCCCAAGAAATGTTGAAGTTTCTGTAGGGTTTGGTAATGGACCTTTTCAATCACCGACACAAGAGTCACCTGTTCCGCAGGAGCAAGTGCCTCAAGTAGATCTGATAATGTTCTAAGCTTTCACTCAGGCATTTGTTTAGGACATAGGTCAAATGCTACAAACTTCTGCTCTGGCCCCAGCTAAGAAAGGGAAACAGTTCGATAAGCTGAGGAAGTATGGGGCAGTGGACTTCCATGGGACCACTGATCCAGAAAAAGCAGAGACATAGCTAAGGAAGACAGAAAGGGTGTTAGAGCAGATCGATTGTGAAGATGAGGAAAAGGTTGAATATGCTACTAGTTTGCTTCAGGGAGATGCCTTGCATTGGTGCGAAAGTGTCTCGGGAAGTCAGATGAAGCCACCGGTGTTGATATGGAAGGACTTCCTAACTGCTTAAAAGAAAAGTATTTGTCTGAAGTATACATTCAACAGAAGCAAAAAGAGTTTCTGAGTCTCACCTAGAGGGAGATGACGATGAGCAACTATGAACGCCGATTTGCACAATTGGCTCGGTATGTAGCTAAGATGAGGATGAGTGAGGCAACTAAGTGTTGTAAGTTTGAAGTAAGGCTGCACCTAGCTATCAGAGAGAAAGTGGTGGTATAGAATTTTTGTGATTTTCATCAGCTGGTTGAAGCAAAACTGAGGGCGAAGAATATTGAAACATAAAGAGTGTCATTTACAAAAAGAGAAAGGGAAGAGAACAGTTCAAGAGGGGAGGTGGTACTTCTATGCCCGAGAGGAGTCCCAGGACTTTCCTTGTGCAGTTTGAGGAGAGGAGTATTAGTGTAAGTAGGCCTAGACCTATGTGGACTTCTACTGTTTCTCATCAAGCCTCAATAGCAGGAGACAGTAGAAGGGGAGAAGGGGATAAGTCTTCTGTACCTAAGTGCGATCATTGTGGCAAGTTCCATGAAGGGGAATGCTACAGGCTGACTGGAGCTTGTTTCAAATATGGAGAGAAGGGGCACATGGATAGAGAGTGTTTGTAGTATGTAAGACGAGAGGGGACTCAAATGCAAGTTTTAAGGAGAACTGAGACAGTGGGGCACAAGACTGTACCTGAAGTGGGCAGTTTTGATGCAGTTAAGAGAGTGAATCTTCTAGGGAGGTCAAAAGGGCAAGCACCAGCTAGAGTGTTTGCAATGACACGGGAGGATGCAAAGAACGCTCCAACAGTTGTAACTAGTATGGTTAAATTATTCGATGCTAATGTTGTTGTTTTAATTGATCTGGGGTCTACCCATTCCTTTATTTCATCGGGTAGAATTATGTACGATAGGGATTTGAGCCCATTGGATAGTCCTTTAATGGTTAGTACTCCAATCGGCCAGTATATTGTGATTAGTCAAGTTTATAGAGACTGTGAGATATATGTTGGAGGAGAATGATTAGTGGTGGATCTAATGCCATTGAAGATGGGAGGATTGAATGTGATTTTGGGTATAGACACATTAGAGATGGATAATGTTAATTTGGATTGCAAACGAAGATAGTAGAGTTTGAGGTGAATGACGGGAAAAAAGGTCTACCACCACCTAAGAAAATTGAGTTTCCCATTGAACTTCTTCTAGGTACCGCACCGATCTCAATTCTGCCTTACTGAATGGCTTCTGCAGCATTGTAGGAACTTAAGGAACAATTGGTAGAGTTGTTGGAGAAGGTTTATATAAGGCAGAGCTCTTCACCTTAGGGAGCCCCAATCTTTTTTGTGAAGAAGAAAGACGGATTATTGAGAATGTGTGTGGATTATAGGAAGCTTAACTATGTCACCATCAAGAACAAATATTCGCTCCCACGCATAGATGATTTATTCGATCAATTACAAGGGGCAAAAGTGATATTCGCTCCCACGTATAGAACAACCACTCCTCATCTGCCCCCTTTAAAGAGAAAGGAAAAGCTTTCAGCTTAACTTGCTCCTCCTCCACACCATTCAGCTTCATTCCATTGCAAATCATGCGAAACTTCTTAAGATGAGCATGTGGATCTTCACCTGCAAGACCGTTAAAACAAGGAAGCAAATGGATAAAACCAAGTTT
>JANSVA010111249.1:0-10200 GCA_025504915.1 Erythroxylum reticulatum
TTATGATGCCATGTGAAGTGATTGTAGTGATTGTTCGTAGCTCACCCTTATCGTAGGATATGTACCGGAATGACCTGTGGGTGTCCCGATGTGTACCCTGCAGTAAGGGAGCGCTACAGGGTAGTACTACCCAGGATAGTCTTCCACCACTGGTATGCAGGACTTTGCAGCAGTGAGACAGCATAGTCAAATCTCTCATCTGCTTCACAATCCATCTGGTCGAACACTCTTTAGGTTTGCTCTAACCACCCTTCTGCCTCAACTGGGTCTGTACTTCCATAGAAGTCTATAGCCCTTTGCTTCCTCAGTTTATCATATCTCCTTTCTCACCTCACAGGACTTCTCGGAGGCATCTGAGCATTTTCAGGTATAGGAGACTCTACATTGGCTTTTACAGACTCCATGTCAGCTGACTCACCAATTGGTTCCCCTATAGAAGGTGACCTATAACAAACAAAAGTGATGATTACTACCTGAATATCTCACTATTTATCATATTTCAACTCACATTTGTCCCTAAAGATGTCAAACCATGCTTTGATACCATCAATTATAACATCCCACTACCGTAAGGCAAATACCTAAATACCTGAAGGGCATTCAAGTATACCCTATGGTAATGGTATGTAAGAGCAAAAGCAAATCCAACTTACACATGGCATCATCTAAGGTAGTCAAAGATCACTAAACTTTAGAATCATTGATTGTATTCATTCACAATTCTTACTCTGTTTACTTAATACAATTGTTTACAAAACCTCTTATAGGTTCAAACAAAGCTACAAAAAAATGCTATGACACTTCTAGTGTCAGTTGATAGACCTCTGAGCCATAACAAAATCCAAAGGGGCTTTTAGTCTTGTCTAAAGTGCTAGGTCTCCTGTCTTATACCTGAAAAGCCATGTCATAATTTTTTATGAGTTTTATGAACTCAATGAGTGAACCATCATTGATGATTTCACCAGATCACATCGAACATAACACCTAATTCACAGCTATTCATTTAGATCATATTTACATTTCTATTATTTCACATAGCATGGAATATCATATAATCACACAGTTCAATATAGTAGACAGCTCATATCACTTTATTACTGATTTCAACTTTGCAAATTATTCAAAGAAATTTAGTCTTAAAATGCTATATGCATGAGACTCATAATTGTTCTTATTGTTATGACTGAGTGCCTATCACTTACTTATATAAATCCTGGCCCATAGGACATAGTTAGAACATAATCACAGAGCAAAGGTCTACGTGCAGAATCAGAAATCACATAGCAAAGCTCTATATGGAAGCACTTCATATTGGCAAATCAAGTCACAACGCCTTTATCTGAACATGCATTTTATTAAATGCATTAAATACATGTACGTCATATATCACAATCACATATGATACTCAAACAACGCTCATAATCATCAGACCTAAGTCCGATATTCATAAACAAATCGCTAAGAATTAAATAATATTGGTAGTTTAAATAAATCAAATCGAATTAATCCTAGGAAATCATCTAGGTCAACTCACAGTATGCTCCAAGATGCTATTGCCTGGATGGTTTGGTAATGTCCGACTGGCGTCCAATGTGCTCCTCTATAACATACATAACACATTTACACATATCACACATTTGGATAAATATTCAAATATTCCTTAATGCACATGTACTTATATAATATACGCAATGCATGTTCAATGACAATTCTAGGGTACTTTATCGAGATCCTTAAGAACAAACCATTCAGATATCACAGCCCTCATTAATACCCTGTACACTTATAATTTGGACCGATATAAAGCAACGAGAGACCAATTTGTAGGACTTTATCTCTAGTTTACTCCAATTTAAATATCATCTCATTTAGAATCCTACAGATCAAGATATCATAAAATCAGGTCATTTGGAGGTCAAACGACAAATGACTGGCTGAAAGAATCAATCAAGGTTCTATCCACATAAGACGAAGCAGCTAGCAGACGAATTGCAAAGCAAACGGATGCAAAAGCAGACAACTTAAGCAAACAAACGAATGCAAAAGCAGATGAATGGAAAGCAAACTATTCGAACAAACAAACGAATGAAAAGAACAGACGAAAGCAAAAGCAGACGAATGGAAAGTAGACGATTCGAACAAGTAGATGAATGGAAAGAGTAGACGAGTGCAAAAGTAGACGAATGCAAAAGTAGACAATTCAGATGGTCAAATTAAGATGAAGCAAAAGATAACCTAAGATGATACAGATGGTCAACTTAAGACAAAGCAAAAGTCAACCTAAGATGATGCAACTTTTAAAACGAATGGCATCATCACAAGCAATATGAGGTCATCACAGACGATACGTCTTTACACTCCTGGACTCAAAAGTCTTTTTCTTGAACATCTCTAAGTTTTCATCAACTCACGTATAAACACCTATATATTCACACTTGCACAGTGAAGAAACAGAGCCTATCACCTTTCCATATCTAAGTCTCTACACTAATCCTATACATCGTTGCGTTTTTACTTCAACTCCAAGAACTATTTCCATAACATCTAATCACTAATAATCCATCAAAAACCAAATAACACCATATCCCTAATTTTCATCCGCTTAACAAAGTGTTCAAGAATGTAAATATACGTAAATGCCATGATCATGCACTGACAATAAATTCATCAACTTTATTTTAAAAATCTACAACTCTAACAATTTTTATTCACTACTTACTTGTTGAAGACTTCAAAAGCTTCAACTATCTTCAAACCCTAACTCCATACAAAATTACATAAACCATTGTGAACACTAACCAACTTCTGATTTTTCTCTTAAAGCAGAAGAAACACATAGCAGTGAAGAAAGTGGTGAGGGATATGAAAAGGTAAAGTTAACTCTCAGAAGGAGTTTGATGGAACTCTCTGTGTATGGGAAGAAATTTGGAGAAGATGATAACAAAAAAAGAACTTAGGAAAAGAACAAACCCCTGTTTAACTCTTGGATAACTCAAACTAACTTCTGACAAATAATAAAGGCAACTTTACCCTTGTCACTTTTCCTAAGGTCTAACTCTAACTAAGTTTCTTTTGAAACTAACTCCATTAATTCTAACTTGCAATCCAACTATCTCCAATTCTTCTCTCTTATTTTTTTCTCCTATTTTCTGTAATACTCTATAAATTCTAAAATAAATCCTAATTTCACCGAAATTCACAAATATATACTTCCACTAATCAACAAAGTTTCCAATATAGTTAAATTCCAAATTCTCAATTTTCCCAAAAATCACAACTCTATTCAATTATACCCAGAAAATGTCAAGGAATGCTTATACAGTCATATGAATGTGCAAAAATATACATTTCCCAATTAACTCATGCATAAAGTGCATTTTCTTAATTTATCAGAAGTTTCCCAAAAATCTCAATTCTAGCCCTAACATGGGTAACGGGATGTTACACTCCTTCAGGGACTCCCTCTTGTTTACGACTATGCAAAATTACTATGTGGGATTGTGTTAGTTCATTATGTTCATGACTACACAAGACAATTACATGGGAATGTGTTAGCTCGTTCTGTTTATGGACCTCTCAAACCATTCTGATGTGTTTATCTTTTGATAAGTTTATTGAATGCCTGATTTAGGTTGCTTATAAATTGTTTGATAAATTGGGAATTGGGAAATATGTGTTTCATGATTCAATGTGAGTTTTCAATGGAAGCTTTTTGCTAGTTACCGATTATAAACTTATTACATACGAGTTTTTAAGCTCACCCCATTCTCCTTCCCATATTCAGGTGATGAGTAAGAGACCAAGTAGTCAAGAGTCATGGCATCACTCTAAATTTGCATACTTTCTGTATTTTAAGTTAGATTTTTTAAACACAAAGCTTTAGTCGCATTTCAAGTATCTTTTGTATTTTGGATTTTATGAAACGATGTATTATGGCTCAAAATACCCACTAAAGCTTTGTAAACTCTTATCTTTTGATGTTAATGAAATGTTATTGTGTTTTTTCTCATGACTCTAAAAGTTTGTACATTGCATTTTTTAATCTTTAATAAGGGTAAGATTTGTGTTTTGATTTCTACGGAAGAACCGTATTGATCTAAGATGAATTAGATAAAGTTGTCTTCTTAGAAGATGTAGATTATCTTTCTAGCTTTCCAATGATATAAAGTATGAAATTTTGGAATATCAAAGTTAAGAGATATGATTATTATAAGTTAGTAATGCTGCATGAGATGTACATACGGGACAATAGCATTAAATTGAAAATTTTGACCCTTTTAGAGGCAAAAACTTTCTTTGGGGTATTCATGGAATTGTAGGTCTAAAAGTCTTCTTCAAAACGTCCTAATAATGACCTTAATGCAACATATCTAGTGAAAGTTATGGCCTTTTTACCAAAATAGGTCGGAGGAAAGAAAAAAAAGTGAAGTCTTGATCACGACTATGCGGAATTTTGATGCAATTTCGCGATCGCGACATCGCTCGCAGGTCTCGATTGCGACCCCACTTGAACATATTTGACTCTTTTGGCCATAACTTTGTCTTCCAACCTTCAAATGACTTGATTTTTAAAGCAATAGCTTCCTAACACATTCTTGTATCTTTCCCTAAATATTAGTAGCCTTTGGTGTTGATTTGAAAAAGATTGATGGAAAGAAAGTTAGGGTATTGATTAGAAGAGTATGAATTGGATATTTTGCTGAACATATTTAGGTATTTTGATAATATCTTCATTTGTAGGCTCCAAATGAGATGATTTTTGTTTCAAACTAAACTAGAGATATAGAAATAAAAATTATCTGAAAAAATCAAATTTTAATTCAGTCTCTACGCTTTTTAATTTCTTGATGGAATTTTAGTATAGTGTACTGTTTCAGTATAATAACAGTCTGAAAATGTTTGGGTATAACTTTCAGAATTCTAAACCCAATTTAATGATTTTGGAGTCATTAGAAAGATAAGACAATGAGGAATGTTTCTCTAGAAGAATTTAAATTATAATTCTAGTTTGAAGTTTCCCAAAACCTGTTCTGAAATAGGAGAAATGAGTTTGTTTTTTGTGACTGATTGGTGTGGGCTTCTACCCTTATAGGAGGCGGGTTCAGATGTCACTTAGTACGTCGAGTACACGTCTCGCGAGGGTGGGTTGTCCAACATCTATGACCTCTCTTCCTTAATTATCCGTATCTCATTTTCTATTAGGAAACTACTAAATGAACATTTGAATGTATATACTATGTTTTGTGTAAAGCTTCTTCAAATCTTCAAAAGAACATAGATGAAATTAGAGGTGGTGACAATGTCTCGATGGTTGGTACATAATTAGAAAACTTGGTTGTTTTGGAACACATTGATTCTAATTACTATGTCTGTTCAATCAGGTATGCACATGTTCAAATTTGGGTTCGTCATACTATCTAACATAATTAGCCATTTAAGTTTTATACTAATTGTTTCTTAGGTGAATCACACCATGCTAGCAGTTCATCTACTTCAGTGATCTATACTACATCTGGGAATTCATTCCTTACTGCATTTTCTACTAGTTTTGTTAAAGCTAAGAAGTTGTTGGAAGAGGGTGTCAATAACCCTACACCAGAGGGAGGATCTTTTACTGTTTGAATTAATGCCTTTGAACGTACAAGGAACCTTCTGAGTAACCACAAATAGGGAACTCCTTTACCTTTACTAACTCTCATAGCACTTGGAATAAAAAAAACAGTTATTTCCTTTCCTTTTCGATGGAATAAACGTGAAACCTTATCTATTGTTTTGTCCGTAAGAATTGCTTAAATTCTAATTAAAACATTGTACTAGTTACTATATATCATTATACTATATTGCTTACCACAGTTCAATGTTTATATGTATTATTATTTTATTGTTAATAAATATTAACAATTAATAATAGTAGTCAACTTAAATTTATTATATTTTGATCTTATTAATATTTAAATTTTAGGTATGTTTATCTTTCTATATCCAAAAAGTAAATTTTAAAAGTTATATGTTTAACTTTTTAAATTACCTGCCATGTGTTTTTCAAAAAATTGTTTAAAACTTTGAAAACATTTTACAATTTTTAGATTCTCAATATTTTCATGAAATATTTGAATCAACAGAGGTTTATTATGTATAATAGGCATCATTAAAGAATTATTTATGTATAAATCCATAGATTGAAAAAAAATTATAGAGTTTTAATTCATTAGATATTTAAACAAATTTATAAAGAAGGCAAATAAAAAATATGAATATATATAAATGTCAATTATAATTAACCTTAAGATTATTAAGCACACTTAGCATCAAAAAATTATCTTTTTAACATTATTAATTTTAAAATCATTAACATTAACAACTGGCGACAATTTTAAATTTTCGTTTTCAAAAGTTTAACTTTAACCGACGAATTTGATATTTCATCAGTAAATGTCTTCATTTTTGTGACGTTTAAAATTATCATCACCAAAGGCTCAACCTTTGGCGATGAAATAGCTAAATAATCACTAAATGAAAACATTTAGTGATGATATTGTAAATTGTTGCCAGAGCCTTGACTTTTGCTGACGAACAAAATCATTTCCAAAAATTGAATCGTTATTAAAAGAAAACGTAGCCAAATGTCTATTTTGTTTTAGTATGTTTTAATTGTAATCTAAGAAAGAAGGAGGGATTAACCTTCAGACTAGTATAGTTTCCACCTAACTACCATCCATGAATTAGAAAGGCTATATATTCTTTTAGCTTACATTATTTTCCTATTGATGAAAGAGTGCATTGAAAAAAGTCTTACAAGTCCTCTGTATCATTCTTAAATATTTGTTAAATTCGTCCTTTTCTATATAGCATATATAGTGTAGGTAATGCTAGCTTGAAGATGATGCGTATTTCTTTGTTACAATCAAATTTTTGTTAAATTACTCATAATGGACTAATAAAGAGAAAAGTCTGTAAAAGTATAAGTTGAGCTTAAGAAAGCTTAAGTTCATTTCTCTGTTAAACTCTTTTCCCTATAGGTTACTGTTCACTCCCAACTTCCGAAACTCATAACTTCACTGTCTAACTACCATTTCTGATGACCTAAGGCTCTACAGAAAGCTCCCAGGATGTTCTACAAAACCCATAGACTTGTTTCCTAAAAAATGACCCAAACTTGGAGGAATTAGGACTGGAAGTTTCAGTTCATTTAGGTAAGTCACCGATCTCCTATTTTAGTCACTTTTTAGTAAAACTAACACCACCATCGTGTATAACAGCCTTACAAATGTATGAAAGGAGGGAAACCTGACACCAATCTGCGCATTTTAATGGTGAACAAAAATGGGTCATCTTTGAGATTTAAACCATCGATTCTCATAAGCCAGGTGGAGTTTTGAAACGAGACTAGTGCCATTGGATTCTTTGAGGTAAGCTCATCTTTTTTAAGTACCTGGTGAAGATCACTACCCCTCCAATGCCAATGTGTGTACCCCACACTCCGATGATGGTGGTGATTTTCTAACTAGCCCAGAAATGGTCCTAATTAATTTTAAAAATTCCCCAATATTATGTAGGAAAATTTTCATATAAGCAATGTATTGAAATTATTCATAATTTATGAAACAAAAATTTTAAAAAGGTTATATTCTTATAGAAATGCATGAAATTGATTAAATTGAGTTATGCTTGACTATAATTTAGAATATCTTGACGTATTAAGTACAAATGAGGGTGTATGGGTTAGAAATTGGTATACTTGAGTTATGATTGGATTTACTATGAATTTTTGCGATGTAAATATGGAATTAGTTAGGCATAGACATGTAGTTTGGAGGCCCAAATTGAGTTGTGATTACTGGTGGTCATATAAGTGTCTTTTCATTACAATAATTATGCTTCTTTCGAAAGGGGGATGTCTGTTTTACAGGGAAAACTCTATCAAAAATTTCAGTAAACTCCTCGTAAAATGTGACATCATCATTTTTAAATAGAAAATATAGCTCTTTAATATGGAATCATGGTCTTATTCTCAGAGTGTCTAAGATTGGTTTACGTTTTAAATCCTAATGTTCATTTTAACTTTTCTTTCTATAGATATAATTTTAGGAGAGTTTCCCCTATAAAATGGATATCCCCCTTCTGAAAGATGGGTAATCCCTACAATAAAAAGACACTTCTATGACCACCGATAATCACATCTAAATTTGGTCCTCCAAGCTATAAGTTCATACCTAATTAAGTTCACATTTACATCAATAAAATTCATAATAAATCCAATCATAATTCGAGTCTAACAATTCTAACCTATACACCCTTATTTATACTCAATATTCTCAATTCTAATGAATAACAACTCAATTTAATCAATTTCATGCATTTCTATAAGAACATAACCCTTTTAAAATTTTTATCTCACAAACTATGAATAATTTCAATATGTTGTTTTTATTAAAATTCATCTACATAATATTTGGAAATTTCTAAAAGTAATTTTGACCATTTCTAGGTTGTCAAAAAATCAATGCTATCACCGGAGTGTGGGGTACACCATAAGACCATTTTATAATCTTTTCTCTTTATTTGTTCATTATGACTAATTTAACAAAAATTTGGATCATTACATTCCCTCCCCTTTATAAAAAAATATTCTTCCTCAAATTTTAAATTTCACCTTAATGTTAAAATAGATGCGGGTATTGACTCCGCATATCTAGTTCCATCTCCCACACACAGTCATCCATTGTATGATTACTCCATAACACTTTCACCTTTGGTATCTCTCTTGATTTTAGCTAACGAGTTTGAAAATCTACTATGGCAGTAGGTTGTTTTTCATATGTTAAATCGTCATCTATCTCCATATTACATGGCTGAAGGAAATGAGAAGGATCCGAAATATACTTTCTCAACATTGACACATGAAATACAGGATGAAATCTAGATAGGTTAGGCGGTAAGACCAACCTATATGTCACTTCAACCACTCTAGATTTAATTTCAAATGGACCAATATACCATGGAGCTAGTTTACCTTCTTACCAAACCTCATCACTCCTTTCACTGGTGATATTTTAAAAAATGCCATGTCACCTACTGAGAATCTCACATCTTCCTCTTTGGATTCGTGTAACTCTTTTGTCTACTAAAAGTTATTTTCAATCTTTTGAATAATAGGGATCCTTTCATAAGCGATTTGTACTAACTCAAGTCCTGTCAATTGTCGTTTACCAATTTCCTAACATAGAGGTGATCTGTATTTTCTTCCGTATAAAGCTTCAAAAGGAGCCATTTCAATACTAGCATGGTAACTATTATTATAAGCAAATTCAATCAGTGTAAAATGCAAATCACAATGACCACCAAAATCAAGAACGCACATCCTAAACATATCCTCTAAAGTTTGAATACTTCTTTTAAACTGGCCATCTATTTGAGGATGAAAAGTAGTGTTGAAGTCCAATCTTATACCCAAAGCTTTTTTTTTGTAACTTTTTCCAGAAAACTTATGTGAAGTTCGAATCCCTATTAGAGACTATAGATTGTGGTACCCTACACAAACACACAATTTTTATTGATACATAACCTAGTGAACTTAATAGTAAAAAAAGTCTTTTTGATACATAAGAAGTATGCAGACTTTGTTATTCTATCCACAATCATCCATGTATCATTATATCCAATATTAGTATGGGGAAATCTAGTCACAAAATCCATAGTAATCATATTCCAAGATAAAAAGGCCAAATGCAAACTTTGTGAGCAACACAATTCCATTGAACATTCAATAGATTTGTCTCATTTTGAATTGTGGATTAAAAAATGTGATAGAAGTATTTACACCAACCAGTACATCCTAGGATTGCATAATTTCTAGAAATATAGTTTTCAATGGATAGAAGATAATCACACCCTTCAACAATATTGTGAATATTGAAATCATTAAGAATCTTACTAAGTTATTGCTGGCACTGGGCACTAGTATATAAAAGTTATTTTTATTCTACTTTCAATGTAGCGCCCCCTTACCGCAGGGTATACACCGGGACGCCCGTAGGTCATTTCGATACATATCCTATGATAAGGGTGAGCTACAAAAAATCACTGCAATACTTCACATGGCATCATAATAATCATGCATCAATATAAAAATCACTACCTTTTGAAACCACAAACTTTCCTCATTTCATTTCATCAAAATCAGAAAGTTACATATCTGTC
>JANSVA010111377.1:0-10195 GCA_025504915.1 Erythroxylum reticulatum
TACAATTCTCTTTTGCACATATATTTCATATTTCAGATTTAATTACAAAACTAATTTTTGGTCATCATTAATAATCATTATTATAAAATAAAAAATTATTTCATTAAAATTTATTTATAATAAAGATTTTTTGTTTGTGTAGAAAACGATGATTTATAGTAGGATGGAAAAACATAGTCTCAAATTATAAGATGGGTTAAATCTGTTAACAGGACATGATCGTGGGTGGCTCAGACACATCATCGAACGCAATTAAGTTTGCCATGGCTGAAGTTTTGAACAAACCAGAGGTCATGAGAAAAGCTCAGAAAGAATTAGATGAAGTGGTTGGCAAGGATAGCATAGTTGAAGAGTCCCACATCCGCAATCTACCATACTTATATGCCATCATGAAGGAGACCTTAAGGTTGTAACCAACACTCCCACTTTTGGTCCCTCACTGCCCTAATGAAACCTATACTGTAGGTGGCTATACTGTTCCCAAAGGAGCTCGATTTTTTGTTAACGTTTGGGCCATACAAAGAGACCCTTCAATCTGGGAAAATCCTCTTGAATTCAGGCCCGAGAGGTTTCTGGATGAGAAATGAGATTACATTGGACGTGACTTCAATTATTTCCCATTTGGTTCTGGAAGAAGAATCTGTGCTGGGATAGCCATGGCTGAGAGAATGTTTATGTATTCACTTGCTACACTCTTACATTCTTTTGACTGGAAAATCCCTCAAGGACACAAGTTGGATCTGTCTGAGAAGTATGGGATTGTCATGAAGTTGAAGACTTCTCTTGTAGCTATTCCTGCGCCAAGGTTATCTGATCCCAAACTATATCAGTAAGGTTTAGAAATGATAATGGTGTCAATAATTATTACACTTTGCCGTCTTTGGATTCAGGATAAAATAATAATAAGAAATGTTATATTATAGTAGTATCGATAAATATATTAATTAATTAAAAATAAATTTAATTTTTTTTGTTCCTTTTTTTCTAACTTGGGACATTATGCTGAAGTTTATAATTGAAAATTATCAAATTCTATCTACAACATAAGTTTATAATGATATGATTGTGTATACATTGTCATCCGTAATGAGATATCATTTATGTGTTTTATAAAACTTATTGTTCTCAACGAATAGTATTATAAATGAGTAAGATGTTTTTTGAATTTTTTATCAACCTTATTGTAAGTCTTATATGTAAAGATATTTGTTATAAAATCTAAAACAAAAATATAGTTATTAATATAACTACTTAAAATAACTATAAACTTTTTAAATATTCAAGTTTATTTTTATTTTTCTCGTATAATTTGTTCTTTAATATATTCATATTCTTAAAAGTGAAAGTGGTCCATTGACAAAGATGGAAATGGAAAATTTTCCTTATATGAGGGAAAATTACAACAAACGTGGGTTAACGATTTCAAGATACAAACTGGAGAAAGGTCCCAGCTATAATCTGAGTCGGTGAGATTATACCTGTACCGTCTACTCCAAATTCGTAATAATTGCTAGGACTTTAGATATATAAATTAACTTTCAACTTGACATTGTCACCGCTTATAGGTTTTTAAGTTTGTTTTCATCTTGCTGATCTCTGACAAATTTACATGATCTCATCATCATTATCTCTTATTAAAGTTGTTTTTGTTGCTCAAATTACAGCATCTTCTTTCTAGCTACCAGCAAATGAGTTCAAAGTTGGATCAAATAGAAATAACTAAACCTTGAGTCCCTCGTGTTAGCGCCGTGGAAAATATAGGATAATTCAGCCTAGTAATTAAGTGAAGCAATGCAATGAAATCATATAAAGCAAGACAGTTAAGAAGTAAAGAAACAAAAGGAGGAAACATCAATTACCATAAGCAGGGCTTTGACGTGGGTCATTGTAAGGGGTGTCTTGGAATCTCCCTCGTCTTCAAGCTTCAACAAGAACTGCAAAAAGTCCTTGCTCTCATCGCTCTCTTTATCAATTTCCATCCTCTTCTTAATCATCTCCTCAAAAATCCTATCAAAATTTTGGGCCAAGTTTGCCATTTTCTTCCGTTGACCTTGGAAGTCAAACCTCGCCAACCTGGGAAAGCAATCCGATAAGTTCGGAGTACCAAACAACTCCGTTATTTCTGAAATCACTTTCCTGAATTCTTTCCCAATCTTGTCTCTTTCCTGTCCCTGAACCGTGCCGCCCCACAACATGTTCGTTATAACGTTAAGTATTGCCAAAAATATTTGCTCCCCCAAGTTGACCGGCGAACCCATCTGAGAATATAGGTGGCCGACTGTTTTCCGGAGCTCGTGGCGGCGGAGGGCATAGACAGAGTCCAAGGTGGTGTTGCTCAGCATTTTGACAACGCATACTTTTCTAAGCATCCTCCACTCGGGTCCGTACGGGGTCCAAGCAATATCGGAGCCGCCATACGTGACGGCAGGTGCCACCTTAGGCACGTCCCGATTGGCGCAGGTTATGTCATTGTCTTTGAGTACTTCGCGAGCCAGAGATGGACATGTTACTATTATGCCATGCTTTTGACCTAACTGAAGCTTCAGGATAGGTGCGTGCTCTTGTGCTAAGGCCGCGAAGTATGTGTGAAGCTCTGGGTCGAGAGATGCCAGGTTTCCAATCACCGGCAGGCCACGAGGTCCTGGTGGAAGTTGTGAGCTACCTTTGTTTGATTTCGAAAGCACCCATGCACAGAAAAGTATTGCTAAAACAGCAAGGACGATAAATATTGAACCTGAAGACCCAACAGGGTGGAGAGCTGTAAGGAAACTGGAGACGGATGCCATGGCAAATTAACATAGACTTGGGAGATAGAGATTAGAGATGAGAGTGGCGTATGATATTGAGGACAGAGAATGGCACTGTGTATTTAATGAGTTTTGAAGTAGATGATGTTTAGTCGGAAGAGCCTCGACAAGACGGGAATTGCTGGTACCGCGGAAAGGTGAAGTGGCATCTACACCAGACTTAGAATTTTGTACCATACCAAATTGAAAAAATGGTCCAAAAGATTTCGTACCAGTTAATGATATTGGCTGGTATTAGCTGATACCATAAAAATAAAAAAATTTAGGGACTGAAATGAAAACAAAAAATTTCAAGATCCAGGCTGCGTGATGGACATGATATGAAAGTTCTATGCGTTTTCATCGTGTGGTGTAAAAGGGTAAGATTTTGAAGTTCTAGGGTTCACGTGGAAGGGTTTGGATTTTTTGTCCAATTTTATAGTGTCTTATTCTGTTTTATAAATTTCAGCTATTTATTTATGTGGATCCTGCGTGAGTTCCGCATAAATAAATGCGAGACCTACATAAATGAATGACTAAGATTCATAGAATAAAATAAAACACCATAAAATTAAACAGAGAATCCCACGTGGAGGTTTGGATTTTCTGTCCAATTTTATGATGTCTTATTCTGTCCTATAAATTTCAGTCATTTATTTATGTGGATCCTGCGTTGATCCTGCATAAATAAACGCGGAACCCGCGTAGATGAATAACTGAGATTTATAGGACAGAATAAGACACTATAAAATTAGCCAGAGGATCTTATCCTCTCGTGAGATCTGGATCCTCTGTCTAATTTTATGATGTCTTATTTTGTCTTATAAATTTCAGTCATTTATTTATGTAGATCTCGTGTGAGTCCCATATAAATAAACGCGAGACCAATATAAATAAATGACTGAGCTTTATAGGATAGAATAAAATATCATAAAATTGGACAAAAAATCCTATCCGATGTAAACCCCACTCTCTTGGGTCATGTAGGCAGCAGCTGTCATAGCTATGGCAATTGCTAACGGGGGAGTTAGTTATTCCGTTGTCATTCATTAATTTTTGGACAATTAATGAGAAAGTTTTTTTTTGAAAAATTAAAAAATTTATTGAAAGATTAAAGAGGAATACAATCATCGGAGAGTAGCAAGATTCTCCTACAACTAAAGAATACATTGTCAGAAGAGGCAATCAAAATAAAACGACGATGTTTTAGGAATAAACTAAGAGAGTCAAAATGGCATAGCAGAACGAAACTTGTAAGGTTAACCAAAGAGATTACAATACAACCACTAAACGCGTTCAATAATGAAAGTGGAAATGGATTCTGGCTCTCGCGAAAAGAGTATCGAGAAGGTTCCAAATTAGGGCAATCCAGGATGCCAGCATCTTCAACAGAGAGACCACGGTAAGGATGATCAATCTAAGCAGAACTAGTACGTTCTTCATCTATAAACATTGAACAATGTAAGCAAGGATTTTGGACCTCAAGAAGCCTCTTATCCGTCTGGGAGAGAAGATGAAGATACCAAGCAGTAAGGGAACAACCTGTAACAACAATGGTGACTTTCAACAGGTAATAGCTTTACCCCATTCTGCATACTTCCTCTTTCCTTATGAGTGCTGCATGTGTAAGATTTAGCCCTTATTTCATGCTCTAATTATATATGTTCACTACACTTAGGTAGTAAATTAGAAATAAAGATCAATTCTCTAATTTTCATGATTAGAGAATTTAATACCTCTAGCTGAGACCGTGTTCTTCCTTTGAAAATTTGCGAGTTTCTTTCCTTCCATATCTCCTCTAGGCTAGAAGCTAGTGAGTTGATATAAACAGAACTATCCCCTCGAGGGATAGTTGTCAGGGTTCTTAGGTTGTCGAAGATGACAATTAGTAGAATCCCATCTGAGCTCTAATGGCATTTCTCCTTAATTTTCCTCCATATGCTTCCAGCAAAGGGGCATTGGAAAAAATGATGATTTCTGGTTTCATAATCATTCCAATATAGTACACAAGTGTTGTCAATATTTAGGAAGTACAGTTTGTCCATGGTAGCCATCTTATTTAAAATAGCTAACCATAATAAATAGGAGGAATTAGGTCTTAAAGATTTATGCCATACGATAAGGTACCAAGCAATCGAGGGTTATCCTTGAGTTAGCCATTCCTTGCATACCTTATTTAAAAAGGATTCTGGGCTTTGGTTTAGACAAGAATATTTATCTTGGGTTCTACAATTCGGGGAGTAGGCAAGAATGAGGTGATGCATTGGGGCTGAAAAATCAGCCTATGTGTTGTTAGTTATGACTGTGCAAACTTTAGCCTTAAAAGGTATATGACTCCAACATTGTACAGTAGTAGAGAGTTGAATTAATGGACTAGGACCTGTCCAATTATCAAACCAAAAGTGCATTGTTTTCCCATTGCCGACTCTACATGTCACTCTCGGCTCTATAATGTCTTTAAGTTTCAGCAAATTATTGATGAAAAAAGATCGGGAGTCTTTAGGTGTAATAGACCACAAAGATTTCCCTTTTAGGATATGAGAATTAATGTAACCACTTGGTCCATAGAGAATCTTCATTGCACAAAAGATGCCAAATTTTTTTCAACATTAAGATCTTGTTGGTAATGGCTATAGGAGTTATACCAAGTCCCCTTTCCTTCTTTGGTTTGTAGATCTCATCCTATCTAACTTTAATTAACCTCCCTTCTGAGTTATGTTTACCCCATAAAAACCTTCTGAATAAGGTTTCAATTGTCATCACTGACATACTAGCTGACCAATAGACTTGCAAGGAGATCAACACTGATTTAATGAGTTGGAGTCTACCTCCAAAGGATAAAAACCTGTTTGTCCAATGATTAAGTCTCTGCTGAATTTGATCCACCAAAGGGTAGCATTCAGAAAATAGAAGTCTTCTTATAGAGATAGCTGGTATATCTTCTATAGATAGGCCTAGCAAAATCAAGGGCTTGTTCTGGATATAGTTTCCTCGTAATGAAAGAGTTTAGTAAATGAATGGTGGCTGAGGTCTGAGTAGAGTGCCCATAAAAACTACTGAATTGCTTCCCTGCCTCCTCAAGGATTAGTTCCTGTTTGTTGAGTAATATAGCATCTATAACTTGGATAGAGGAAATCTGATTGTAGTTTCTTCTCCCCACGAGTGAGTTGAAGAAAAACTTTGAGCATTTATCAGTTTCCTGCGGCCATTTAATACTTGCACATAGCTTTATAAGACTTTCATGATTCTGGACAGTAGAGAGATAGAGATAAAGTTTCTCCTTCTCTAATGACAAAAGGTGAGGATTCCCAGGATTATGTGAGAGTTGCTCTTGAATGGTAGAGAGAGCACTCTTGGATCTCTCAATAGCATCAGTAGTAGATCTACCCCTTGAAGCATTTAATGTTTTTAATTCATCCATGATAGCTTTGAGCTTCTGGACACAAATATATTTTTTAGTACAATATATGGCCTTCTTCATTCCTATCTGTACAGCCTCACGAAATGCTTCTATATCTGCCAAAAAATTGTTAAATCTTAAAGGGAATTTAGCTTTTTGTTTGAGGAACATACCCTCTATCCTAGTAAGAGAGTGGTAAGAGAAAAGAGGATCCAGAAAGGAGGCAGAACTCATAGGAAAATGATGTAACCAACTTAGATTTACTAGTACCTGATCCAATTTTTTATTTATATACCAGTCCCTAGCTTGCTTGTTACTCCAAGTAAATTTATGACCTTGGAATTTAAGATCAGTAAGGCCTATGGTCTCCACGCAATCCTTAAAATCAGATGTGAAATTCCTTAGGAGAGTATTACCTTCAGCTTTAGTTTTATATAGTGTAGAGTTAAAATCACCAATGATAACCCAAGGACTAACTACTTTATGCTGGAAATCTTCCAAACTCTTTTATAACTCCATTCTTTGAAAGACGTGATTTGACCTATAAACAACCGAAAAGAAGACAATCACGTCCTCAGCTATAAAATGTCATTTCATGTGCATCACCTGTATTTCCACTTCCAAGACCTTGATTTCCATAAAATCAAGATTAAATCCAATGATAATCCTTCCCAAAACATATTTTTGATGATTTGTGATAAATTTCCAGCTACCACCCTATTTTATTCAACTTCATAATATTCTCTATCCTAATCTTGGTTTCCAAAAGAGAAAATAAGCGGGCTTTTCTTGATAGACAAAATCCCTTAAAGCTAGGAGCTTCTTGGGGCAATTAATACCTCTAACATTCCATGTAAACCAAGTCATTAAGAAGATGCGGTAGGTTTGGAGCCTTTCTTCCTGCTCTTTGATCTTCTAGTAGCTCCTGTCTCAAAAGAGGCACTTGGATCATCACCCTGAATAGATGAAGAGGAAGTGTCTAGAGAGTCACTTCGGTTTAGTAAGGAAGGGTGAGTTGAGGGCTCTAACTGTTCACCGTTCATAGCTGTAATCTCTGAGTTTTGGTTCTGCATTGGGTAAAGTTACCCTTGGAGTATCATACATAGGTACAAATTGGACCTCCTATTCTATAGCTTGAGAGGGTTACTTTTGAGAATTCTCCTGACCTACTTGTTCATCCAGTCTCATAAGCTCTTCATAGTCTCCCTTTAAGAACTTCTTACCTGTAGGGATCCATATTTTCCCTTTTGATTTCAAAGAGGGCTTCCATTGGTAGTCAACATAAACATTGTCTTCAAACAAGGAGCCATTTTCTCCCAATCTCTTAATCAGAATGCTGTCAGGCAAGTTTTGGACGGTTTCTACATTTATACACAGCTTTGCACAACCAACTCTCTTCCTTTGTGCAGTATTTTCATCCATACAAAGGGGTTGTCCAAGGTAGCTTGCGATCATACTAAGGCCCTTGGTAGTCCAATATTCTAGTGGGACATTATATAAATGTACCCATAAGGGAACCACCTGATGTTTAAGAGAATCAGCCTGAATCCCAGGTCTCGAAGGCTGTAAAAATAAGGGTTGGTTCTGGTAATGCCAAGGACCCTCCTCCACCACTTTCATAGTTGCATCTTTAGATGAGAATGTAAATAAGAACATGTCTTCTGCTATGAGTACTTCATACAAACCTCTAATTTTCTACAAAGAATCTGCCCATTTCTGAATAACTGGAAATGCTAGTCTTCTATCCAAAAAGAAACCAATCAAGGAAGATTCACAAGTTTTTGCACCAGCCTGGAGGAATTCTAAATTAGGGGCGACAACTAGATGACCATCTTCTTCCTTCGGTGGGCAATATTGCAAGTTACAGTCCGGACCTTCCCAATGACTTGTTTCCAACTTTTCCTAACTTCTTGTTGATCTACAGGAGCAATAAGGCTTAGAACAGAGGAGCCCTCAACATCTTTAGAGGGAAAGAAGGAAAGAGAGAACGATGGTGTGTGAGTCGATGAAGAAGAATGAGCTGAAGTATATGTGTATGAGGTGTGTCGGTGTATATGTGTATAAAGTGTGTCGGCCTCTTTTCCCCATTATTACTTAGCCTAAAATAGGTCTTTTTCATAAAATGATTTGATGGATCAGGTTGCACAATCAATTAGTTTGCAGAAAATAGTCCGGGTCTGTGTAAATTTAAAGATTTCGCCACAGCGAGAGGATGAGTTCACCGAGGTAAACTTTTCCTGAAAGGTTTATTAAGTCAACTTCAGCTTTTGCCACGGCGTAAACATTATCTTCGCCACAGAGAACTTTTCCCAAAAGGTCTCTTCAATAAATCTTCAAACTTCACCGCGACGAACTTTCCTGTTACCCTCTTTGACTTTTTGACTTGTCATCTTAGCCTTCACTCCTTAGCTCTACTTCTTGAATCTCCTACAATGAAAACAACAATTTGCAGTATCAATTGTGCAATTACTAATTATTTGTGACAATTTTATCCTCAAACTACATAAATTCAAGGCATGAACTCAAGAGTTAAATTAAGCATAAAATCTAAAAATAAGAGCCAAGAAGTATAATAAAAAACCATAAAATTGTCACCAACTGATATAAGAAACTTGGTCTCAATCAAATTCCCCCACACTTATACCTTTGTACTCCTAGACAAAGTTTATAAAAGTCAAAGAAACATAAGTGTAAAAGAAAATTCTAACCATGCTAAAAAATGAGAGCAGAAAATCAGTTAAGTCATTTCCTCAGTAATTAACCCAAGCAAACTAAAAGACTGCTAAGAAAATAAACACTATAAGCATTTAATCCAGGAGATTAGGTAAAAGAGATTTCTCTTAAGGTAATGTGTTTAATCTCTCCACTCACTTGTCTAGGGATAATTTCACTCTACAATCTGCTTAGTCCATTCTCTTCCATAAGCTTGTGATAATTCTACCTCTCCACCACAAGAACTATAATTTCGAAAATCAAGAGGACGTTTCAAGGTTGTAATGTATGGAAGATTAAATGAAATGGATTGAAAAAAAGAAGGAACAATGAGTACAACAATTATTTTTCTCATAAAACAAACGCCAACTATAAGTAAGAAAATATTTACTCAGAAAGCAAACATAATTTAACACATTTTTATTACATTTCTTTTTTGAGAAAACTTTCTTTGTTTTGGAACTCCTTTTCTTTCTTTTCTTTTATATATAAACTTTTTTCAGCTTTAAATAGAGATGAGATACTCATATTAATTGCGAAAGATGTACACTCAAAAGAAGGCTCAAAGGGGCAGACACAGTTTAAGTGTTTGGGATTTGTGTTTAGGCAAGTAGGGTTTGGAAAGAAATGCCTCTATCATATTAACAAAATTGTAGTTCACCAAGCTTTGATCAAGAATTAAAAAAAGTTCTAGAGAGATATGAAATTAAGCAAATATACACAAAAATGAAAGAATTCAGACCCAGATATCCTTCCAACAAGGTTAGTATCTTAATTAAGCAATCTCAAGGTTTAAAGAAACATAACGCAACTCTCTTAGCATACCCTCACTTGCTTCTCCTGAAAATATTGGAAACGAAATTAACCAAAATCAACTATCATTTAAAAACATAAATGGTGTTTTCAAAAACATAGACAACTTTGAAATTATATAAAATTTTCAAAACAAAGAAGTGAAAAGAATCTAATTAGGGAAATTATTGAAATGAGGGACTTTAAAACAGTTTCTTTATGAAGGATAGTGTCGCCGGGTCGAAACCAAGAGTTCGCCATGGCGAAAAATAGTAGAAACACTTGAAACATGTGATTTTCCTTAATTACCAAGTTTAAAATTTTGCATATGACACACAAATGGCTTACACAAGCGATTAAATAGCCAAGAATGATGTATAAGCAAGAATTGCCAAAATGGAACAACCTCCCACACACTTAAACATCATATTGTCCTCAATGTGAAGAACATTTAAAACACATTATGCATTAAAAAGAAGTGGAAAGTGATAGAATAATAACACAT